>PISX010007949.1:0-85425 GCA_004024625.1 Mellivora capensis | reverse complement strand
TTTTTTTTTTTTTTTTTAGATTTTATTTATTTATTTGAGAGAGAGAGGCAGTGAGAGAGCATGAGCGAGGAGAAGGTCAGAGGGAGAAGCAGACTCCCGTGGAGCTGGGAGTCCGATGTGGGACTCGATCCCGGGTCTCCGGGATCATGACCTGAGCCGAAGGCAGTCGTCCAACCAACTGAGCCACCCAGGCGTCCCTCCCCAAACGTTTTAAAAACTCAGTTTCTCTAGTCTTGATATTCTCTTAAGGTGCTTACTGTTATATCTATATTTTTGAAGCAAAGGTAGCCTGGAATCACTCTCTGTACTCTTTCTGCTTTGCTATTTTTTCTCTCTCTAAAGACTGTTTATTTAGCCAAAGAATATACACCTCAGTGCCTGTTGAGTGTTGACATATATTCTTGCATATGCAAAATAAGGAGTCTTCTGCTGTTAAGAAAACTATTGGAAAACATTTTTTATATTTCTGTTCTAAGGATTTGTAGTTAAATGCAGTATTAGTAAGCCAGTTGTTAAGTTCTGAGTATTTTCTGAAAATCCTTAAAGAATCTGCAATAACTAGCATCTCTAAAACACATTTGCATTAGCAAATGCAACTTAATTTGTGCTCTGTTTTAATAAGAGTGGAAAGATTGTGTAGCTTGATTGACCATCTGACTAATTTTTCCCTTTGGTTATTAATTAAATTTATACTTACCAACATAGGACGCTTCTTAAAATATAAATGTGATCTTTTTTGTTAATATCAAAATGTTTAGTGAATGTTAATGAGAAAATGATTAATATTTTCCCCCTGATTTATATAGTATTTGAATAAATTTGAAAGCTGTCTAATTGTGGAGAATTTCAAGTAAAATCAGTAGATGCAAAAATGTAGTGAACCTCAGAGTTCCTATCATTTAGCCCAGGAGTCAGCAAGAAGGGTCAGTCCTGCTACATCTACTTCTCCCCTTCTTGTATTATTTTGAGTGAATTCAGGCTTTGTATACTTTGATCTGTGAATATCTCAGTATGTTTTTTTAAACAATGAAGGGCAGTTAGCTACAATACGGTTACACGCTTTAAAAAATTAACAGTAATTCCTTGCTATGAAAAAGCCATACTTTTCACATAAGAGTAAGACCACAATAATAAAATCAAGCTTCTGTTTATTTCTACTTACATGTCCATCCCCAAGTTCTATAAGAGGCTGAATAAGTATTTTAAATCCCACATAGCAGCTAAATGGAGGAAGAAATGATGATAGCAAAGAAAATATAGGAAAATAGAATAGAACTCAAGGCAATAGTGAATGCTCATTTCAGTAGCTGTGTGTTAGAGACATGTTAGTTTTGCCTTCCTAGAAGTAAGACGAGGGTTCAGAGAGTAAACAGTACTCTGTTCAGAATGCTCACTCCCTCGTGGTTCGTTGAGTGAGACCTGTCTTAGAGAGCCTCTGTCTTGACCTACCCTTTCTCTGAATCCTGCCTCTTCCCCCCCAGTCAGTTTTCCTTTTGAAGTGATTCTTGGATGTAGTGGAATCAGGTGGCAGAATCACACCAGGGTTTGAATCCTAGCTGTTATTTATTGACCATTTGACTTTGACAAAATTAATTATTCTCTGAGCCTATTTCTTTTTCTGTTAAAAAAAATCCCAGTTCAAAGGGATACTGTGAGGAATAACTAGAATAATGTATACTATGTATATGTGTGTATGTCATATGTACAGAATGTATGTGTATGTATAAATATAGATGACACTATCCGAATGTTTTTCATGTGTGTGTGTATGTATGTATGTATATGTGCATCTCCATCCCTTCCAGTCTTGGAGGTATGGCCTTGACAGTGAGCCCTGGGTGTTATACGCAAATAATGAATCATGGAACACTACATCAGAAACTAATGAAGGATGGTATGGTGACTAATGTAACGTAGTATGCAAACAAACAAACATCAGACCCTTATAACCTCTTGGCTAGCCTGTTGCAATAACCTCTTAACCAATTGCCTCTAGTCTCTTTTCTCTAAAGTCCTTATTGCCTTAGGAGTCATTTTTTTCTAATGACTGCAGTACAGTGTATCTGTACTTGCTAAAATGTAGATCTTACCATCTCTTCAGGATAAACTACAAGCACCATTTTCCATGTTAAATGAAGCTTTTAATCTGTCACATATTTGCTTCTCCAGCTTGATTTTCTGTCACTCTCTCTTTTGTTGTTTCATTAGTGCCGTTTTTCCCTGACTGTCCTGTTTTATTGCCCTGCCTTATCCACCTATTGGATTCCTACTCAGCATTTAAAATAACTTATATTTTCCTTCTCCTTGAAACATTTCCTTCCTCCCATCCTTCTCCCCACAGCCCCCAGGGTAACCATTTAGTGGCTTACAACAGGCCATGTGATGTCTCTTCAGTCCATTTTCATAGTGCCATTCTTAGAACTTGGTGCCAGGATTTGCCCTGAGGAGATGTAAGCTGGCAATCATTCTTCCTTTATAAATAGAATAAACACAATTGATAAAAAATTTTATTAAATGCACTAATATTGTATATGGGTAAAATGTATTTAATAAATATGTTTTAAATGCTAGTGGTTTTTAAGGAAGTGAATTGTTGAGATTTGTAACACTTTAATTCATTATACACTATTGAAATAGCAACCTAATTTATAATGACAGAAGTTATTTCTTCCAAAATTCATGCTAAATTAAGTCATTTGGGAATTAATAAAAGCATCTGGACCTTCCTCCCTGCTTTCCATCCTCCAGCAGTCTGTCAATAAATTGAAAGAGGAAAATAATACATATGTAAACATCTATGTTAAATACAGGATGTGGGTGCACAGTATAAATGTTTGCTTTGTTGAGGAACATTTACAACAATACACTTGTAATTTTAACAATATTTTTAAAAAAAACCAAACAACCATTGTTTTTTTTTCTCTTTGATGAAGATGATGTTTGTGCTGAGATAGTGTGACAGAATATTTGGCAAGTATTAGTCAGAAGATACCTTAGAGATCATTATAATTAGTAATAATGAATTTTAATTGGTCAGTGGCAGCCATGGTACTAAGCCCTTGATGAGTATTGTCTGAGTTAATGCTCAGACAACCTATGAGATCAGTACAGTTATTAACACTGCCCCCCCCCCCCCGCCATTTTTTCAGGTGAGAAATTTAGATTTAGAGCTCTGAGGTCAAGTTGTTAGTAACTGATCGAGCCAGGACTTCAGTCCAGTTCCAGAGTACGAGGTTTTTGGTGAGGTAGCAAATACTGGTTGTCAGACCCTGGTCTTCCTTCTCACATACAGATACACTTAAAACCTTAAAATCAGGATCTTTGGGTCCAATTTCATCACTAAACAGATGAAGATATTTGGGCTCAGAGAAGTTTAATGTCCTGCCCAAGTTTGCGTGTATAAGTTAGAGGCTGGTCAAAACTAAAACCTTATGTTTTTTTCTTCAGGTATTTCTGTTTCCGTTCTGCTGTGATGCATATAACCTCCTGCGTTGGAAATTGTTTACTTTCCGAACTGTGTGCTTGGAGGAATTGTAGTAAATACTGAATTAAAATTATTTAATTTTCAGATATTAAATTGATATGGGAAAAGATTAAGATTATGGCTTTAAAGTGTTTCCCCCTCCCCCCCAGAAGTAAATCCTTTGTTTCTCACTTGTTAAGTAAATCAAATAAGGGGAATGTGCTTTTTATGGGAAAATGGATTTTATTTGTTCTTTTGGACTACTAATTTTGGAGTAATATAAATTGAGTTCCTTGATTTCATTTAAATAATATATGCATATCAGTTTTATCCAAGTGCTTCAGTTTTTAATTGAAAATATTGTACCAGCAATTCATCTTAATTTCTTGAGTTATCCTAAAGATGCCTTGTATTTTCAGTTAGAAAATTCATTTTAATTAGAAAAAAGAATTTTACGACGTTATTAGGATTTCTCTAGGCCTTCATTAAATGAGTTAATACATGTGAAATTCTTAGCAACAGTATCTGACACATAGTTAACTTTCAGTAAACATTGACTGTTGCTTTTGCTATGATAATACTGACTTCTAGAAACAAAATAACATGAAATACATATGGATGATCAGAAGTAAATTGTTTTGGTCATCTTTTCCTTATAATTCAATGTCAGCTTTATTGCTTAGAATTCAGTAATAATAAAACCAAATAGGCTGTAGTTCACCCATAAGAATTTAATGTGGTCAACCTTCTTCACACATTGGTAGTGCTCCTTAACAGGTTTAGTTTATGAATTGGGATAATCTCCAAAAGAAATTAGTTTTTTTTTGAATTACTCATTACTTGATGCAAAAAATAACACTGCTTAAAAATAGCAGCTTATTTTACTCATATAAAAACTTTGAATATGAAGTAATTCTTAAAGCTTCCATATATTTTTAAAGAGCAAAAGATTTTCAGACAAGCGTGATTGGTGGCTCATTACCAGCTAAGTTACATTTTATGGAAATTGCATATGCTTGAAAAAGGGACTGAATTTAACCTTAAAATAATCTTTTCAGAAGTGACTTGAATTTAAACAAAGTTTAAATATATCCTACAGAATAAAAACCTTGTAGGGAGAGGCACTGACCAGAGGTCCTGTCCTAAGTGTTACGTGCGTTTCTTTTCATTTTCATCATGAAAGGTAGGAAAGAAACCCAAGCATAAGTGGCGCCTGGGTGGCTCAGTTGGTTAAGCACCTGAATCTTGTTTTCAGCTCAAATCATGATCTCAGGGTTGTGAGGTTGAGCCTTGTAGCAGGGTACACGCTGGTTGTGGAGCCTGCTTGGAATTCTCCCACTCCCTCTCCCCTGGTGACCCCTGCTTGAATGTATTCTCTCTTGCTAAACAAAACAAAACAGCCCAGGCACAGATTTCCAGATGAGGGTACCTAGGCACATGTTGGCCCAATAATTTGACAGAAGCAGGATTCAAACCCACCTCTCTTTGAGATTTGCATTTTACGTTCATTATTTTTACTTCAGTTTATAGCATATTTGTATTTTCCATAAAGGCTTGGCTTTCATACCTCAGACATGCCCAAAAAGCCCTTCCAAGGGCTTTGTCTTTCTCCTTAGTTCCTACTTGTACCTGATTCTTTAATTATACCAATTTTCAAAATAATGAATTGACTCCCTAGCACCCATCAAAGGGAACCAGTGAGATTTTGTTTTTATTTTTAATAACATCATGAATTCAGCAATTTAAAAATATTTTTGTTTTGGTTCCTTACAGATACTATCTTTTTGATGTTCAGATTGTCCTATCTTTGGTTAGTGAGAATCCTTTTGATATCACTCCAGTAGTCTTTGATAGTTTCTTGCTTCCTGATATAACAGGATGTTCCAGGGTCTTTTTGTATGTTACTGCGCTTGGCCTGGAAGTCAGCCATTTCTCTAAGGAGCCCTTGTTCTTTTTTTGGTACGAAATGGTATTACGCTGGGCACAAGTGGTCCTTACTCATTGCCCCTGAGTCGTTTACTGTTGTTATTACCACCTCAGTGGATAAATTTAGGAATTTTTTTGTTCTGATAGAATTTTTTTTTCTGATGGATTCATATTTAGAACTTCAGAATTTTTACTTCTTTGATTTTACATTTGTATCTCTTCTCATATGCTGAAAATCCTAACTTGGAATGACATTAACATAACTTATTTCCTTAATATTATAAATAATGGTTTTATGACAGCAACATTAATAATGTGATCACTGAAAATAGTTAACAGCTTTTGTCACATTCTTTGGTCTTTGGAATATATTTTTTAAGTGTGTACAATTTTATGTTTTAAAACCACTTGCAGTAGCTCTTCTAGTTGTTAAGCTACTATCTCAATACACAGCTAAGTTTATTTGTTTTATTTTTAGGGCTTCTTTTTTAAAATTTAGTATTGTTTTATCACTTACATGGTTCCAAGTTCAAATTCATATCTACAAAGCAAGGTCCATTTGGAAAAGTCTAGCTTTCATACCTGTCTCCTCCTCCCGTTCTCTCCCTCTTCCCATAGATTACCTGTTTCTATTAGTTTTTATTAGTTTTTGGTTTATCCTTCCACTTCTAAAATGTAAGTCTGCATCTGTAGTAATACATCTATATGTCAGATATACATATACAATTATAGTTATATATGTACATAGAAATAAATTTGTATTTTCTCCTCTCTTAGGTAAAAGGTAGCTTCCTGTGCATATTTATCTTGTTTTTTTTTTGTTGTTGTTGTTTTTTAAGATTTATTTGACAGAGAGCAAGATCACAAGTAGGCAGAGAGGCAGGCAGAGGAAGGGGGAGAAGCAGGCTCCCCGCTGAACAGAGAGCCCAATGTGGGGCTCGATCCCAGGACCCTGAGGCCATGACCTGAGCCGAAGGTGGAGGCTTAACCCACTAAGCCACCCAGGCGCCCCTTTATCTTGTTTTTTAATTTGTCAGTATATCCTCAAGATCCTTTCATAGCAGTATGTAGATAGTATTTACTTCTTTTTACAGTTATCTCATGCTTCATTATGAAGAGGTACATTAGCTCATTCAGCTTTTGCTATAATAAGATTGTAGTCGGTCTTTTGCTAATGTTGCTAGCATTATGCATGTATCTGTTCTTCTTTATTTTAGTTTATTTTTGGGATAAAGCCCTGAAAATGGGCATGTTGGTTTAATGAATATGTCATTTTGCCAGATATTGTCAAATTTTCCTCTATAGGATTTTTACCATTTTGCATTTCTAGAAATGTAAATGCTTTCACATTCTATGATTTGGTGAACTTGTAAGGCTAATGATGTGAATTAAAAGTATGTGGGATGGATGAAAGGAAGTATCAGATAGTTACTGATAAAATGTCAAAGTTTAACGAAAACCTATTTTCTCCTCAAAAGTGAATGGATTAGTATACTATATTCAAGTGAAAATGAAATTTTCAGGGTTAGATGTTTGGTGTATGTTTGTTTGTATTCTAAATAAGGAATGGGACGCCTGGGTGGCTCAGTTGGTTAAGCGGCTGCCTTCGGCTCAGGTCATGATCCCAGCCTCCTGGGATTGAGTCCCACATCGGGCTCCTTGATCAGCAGGGAGCCTGCTTCTCCCTCTCTCTCTCTGCCTGCCATTCTGCCTGCCTGTGCTTACTCTCTCTCTCTCTGACAAATAAATAAATAAAATCTTTAAAAAAAAATAAGGAATGAATAATATTCTTTTGGATGAAAATAATAAATTGAGTATTAAATACCTTATGTTCCTTGTTAATGTGATCTTTCATTTAACAAGTGACTATTTGGGGTGAAAAAACAAGAGTTTTATTTTAAGGACTCAGACTGTTTGCTACAACAAAGAAAACATTGATTGGATTTGAAATTTGGCAGTTGCAGATTTAATAGATAAAGTTTTCATTGTCCATATATATATAACCTTGAAGGTTTGTGACATGTTATAATTGTACTTTTGAAAGAGTATAAATATTGGGTCACTTCTCCTTTCCCAGCTTTACTGCAGCCTTTTTGTTTAACACTTGTCTTATTTTATTATTTTTTTAAAAGATTTATTTATTTGTCAGGGTTGGGGGAGAGCACACATGTGCACAAGCAGGTAGAGGGAGAAGCAGGCTCCCCGCTGAGCCAGGAGCCCAATGTCTGACTCCATCCCAGAACCTTGGGATCATGACCTGAGCCAAAGGCTGATGCTTAACTAACTGAGCCAGGCAGGTGTCCCTCTACTTGTCTTATTTTAAACACTTTTTATTAAGGATATGAAAGAGTAGAATTTTGCAGCTTAATGAATGACATTTTTTGTATTATAAATTAGGTGTTACATTGGGGCCTGTGTTTGGGAATTTGAGAAGTTCTGGGAGGGTATCACTAGTGATTAGCACATTTTTATTCTGGGAAGGAAAAAATTGGGAAAAGAGTTTGGATTCAGATCATAGAAGACTTGATTTTCAGGCTGTTAAATTTGGACTTTATTCTGTAGACACTGGAAAATCAAAAAAGGATTTATAAGATTTACATTCTTCAAGTGAAAAATTTGAGGGGTATACTTTTTAGTTTTAATGTAACCTTGGTGAAATTGTTGAGTAGTTTTGAAATACTTTTTCTTTATGGAAAAACTGAAGTGTCCATGTTATTGTTAATGGCTGACTATAGTAACAAATGTTTATTGAGGCCATACTGGGTGCCAAGTACACAGCACACTACTAAGTACTTTATTTGATTGGTCTCTTTTAATCCTTACAGCAACCTGGAGAATGGAGAGAATGTTGTCATACCCATTCTTACCCCATCAAAGGAGAAATTTAAGGCTTAGGGAAAGATAGCATATTATTCCAGATTGGATCCTAGACTTATAAATAAGACCATTATTGAGACAGTCTGTGAAATTTGACTGGGGCCTGTTGATTAGATGGTCATATCGATCAGTGTTAACTTCCTGACTTTGATGGTTTTGTGGTCAGACAGGAAAATGTCCTTGTACTGAAGATATATATATTGAGATACTAAGCAGTAATGGGTATCGTGTCGCAAAACCCATTCACAAATGGTCCAAAATGTTAACAGTTTCATAATCTGGGTGAAAGGTACATAAAAGCTCTGCAATTCTTACCTAAATTTGAAATTGTCATTTGATCCTTGCTCAACATGAGTTTGAATTATCAGGGTCCAGTTACATGTTGATTTTTTTGGATAAATACAATACAGTACTGCAAATGTATTTTCCTTATGATTTTCTTAGTATTTTTTCTAGCTTTATTTTAAGAATACAGTATATAATACATATAAGTACCAAATCCGTGTTAGTTGACTATGTTATTGGTAAGATTTCTGGTCAACAGGAGGCTAACAGTAGTTAAGATTTTGGGGAGTCAAAAGTTATAAGTGGATTTTCAACTGTGTGAGGATTTGGTGCCCCAGCCCTGTGTTCCTAGTGTCAACTGTATGGTGTAATGTATGTATCTCATTCCAAGCATTTGTATATATCTTTACTGCCTCTCTTACTTACTCTAATGTCATATGACAGATATTGATTAAAAATATCAAGCAAAAATTTATTTCTTCCTCATGGTACTTACTAATTTACTCAGTTTAATAGCATTAGCTATAACTTGCAAGTTCATTTCAAGTCACATTGTTTGCCTTTTGTAATATTTATACTCTGAGGTCACTTAATAAATGTTAAATGATTATGGTATTTTTTCTTTGTTCTTTTAAGTTTATACTTTATATGGATTATTAGACATGTTTTAAAAGTTATGTGTCTTATTTAATTTTAAATGTCACTATCAAAATAACTGCCTGCTTTTTGTTTTAACATAGGATATCTTATGATGAGGCTTTTGCTATGGCTAATGACCCCTTGGAAGGCTTCCATGAAGTAAACCTTGCTTCACCTACTTCTCCAGACCTTCTTGGTGTGTATGAATCAGGAACTCAGGAGCAGACTACCTCACCAAGTGTCATCTATCGGCCACATCCTTCAGCTCTGTGCTCTGCTCCAATTCAGGCTAATGCCTTAGATGTTTCCGACCTTCCCACGCAACCTGTGTATTCATCCCCCAGACGTTTAAACTGTGCAGAAATATCTAGTATCAGGTAGGAAATCTCAAGATCCGTATTTTGGAGTATCATGTTAAACAAATGGACAGTTGGTTTGGTTGCCTTAAGTTTTACTATTTTAAAAATTTGAATAAGCTTGTCCATGAAGAGGAGCAATACATATTAATATTCAAGAGCAAGGGTCAGCAGACTTCTTATGTGAAGGGCCAGGTGGTAAATATTTTAGGCTTTGCTGGCCGTACAGTCTCTGTTGCAGCTATTCAGCTTTGGTGTTAAAGTATGAGAGCAGCCAGTCAGACTTCATGTATGGACATTGAATTTTGAGTTTCATGTAATTTTCTTATGCCACAAAATATTATTTTGATTTTTTTAATTTTTTTTAACCATTTGAGAATGTAAAAATAAATCTTGGCTTGTGAGCCTTGCAAAACAGGTAGCAGACTGAATTTAGCCTGCATTTAGTTTGCTGACCCCGTTCTAGAGTAGGACTATTAAATAGAACTTTCTGTGATGATGAAAATGTGATAGCCAATGGCTGCATGTGGCTGCTAGACTTGAAATGTGTTAGCTTTAGCTTTGACTGATTTTAATTTTTAATTAATAATTTATGTTAATTTTTAAATTAATGCTGTTATTAAATATAGTGGCTATCACATTGGATAGTGCAGTTCTAAACCTTTGTGTTTATGCCAGTTCTGTGTGAGCATATACTGATGTTTTCTGAATTTTCCTTTATAGCATCCATGTTACAGATCCAGCGCCTTGTTCTACCTCTGGAGTCACAGCTGGGTTAACTAAATTAACTACGAGAAAGGACAACTGTAATGCAGAGAGGGAGTTTTTACAGGGTGCTACTATAACAGAGGCTTGTGATGGCAGTGATGATATTTTTGGGTTGAGTACTGATAGTTTGTCCCGTTTACGAAGCCCATCTGTTTTGGAAGTCAGAGAAAAGGGCTATGAAAGATTAAAAGAAGAACTTGCAAAAGCTCAGAGGGTAAGCAAAAAAGATGCTTTATTCTTCCGTGTTTTGTATTTGAAAGTAAGATGTATTTATGACGTGGGGCAACCCCAATGAAGTCATTGCAGTTCTACATTTACCTTTCCATATGTACAGCCTTAGCTCCTGTTGGGCAGCATCTAGGCATCTGTGAAAATAATGGAATAGTAAAGAAGCTCATCTGAGAGTATGCACTGCCTACATTGCCTGCTCCCTGTCTTATTACATCATCATTCATACCAAATTGGTGGGTTATGTTTCATGTGTGGGTTTTCCCTTTCTTGTGTGTGGTTGACTTTATGGTCCTTCACTTGAAGTCATTTAGTCCAAGTTATTTTATTTTGAGGAATTGTTTGGTAGTAATTATCTTTGGCATTCAGCTGGGCTTGAATATTTTCTGTATCTTACCTTGGAGAATTTTCTTGGTAATTTGTTGTATTTCCCATTTGGTCATCTTTAAAGTTTCTGCTATCTATTCCCAAATTTGTGGCTATTCTTACTCTTTTTCTGTGACTGTAATTAAATTTCAGGGGGAAATTTATAGCACCGAATATTTAAAATTAGAGAAAGGGAAAAGTCTTAAATCAGCAGTCTAAAAATAGCAAAATCAAAGCAAGCAGAAGGAAGGAAGTAATAAAGAGCAATGTCAATGTCAATAAAGAGCAATTTCATTGGCAATTGAAAAACTAGAGAAAATGAATGAAACAAAGTGCTGATTCTCTAAAAATATTAAAAAAACTGACAAACATCTAACAATACTGACCCAAAAAAGACAAATTATCAATAGCAGGAATGAAGCAGGATATCACTGCAGTTGCTGCAGATGTCAAAAATACAGTAAAGGAATAATGTGCACAACTCTATATAAATATGACAACTTGGGTCAAATGAACTAATTCACATTTAGAAACTTGAGAGGATAAGACATTCTATATGTGTAATTTTTAGCATGTTAGGACATTTCACAAACATATATTCCCACCTTCTTTGCTACCATACTTGTCTCTTAAGAGTGTAACACTGATTTTTGTATCCCTCGTGCTTAGCATAATACAATGTGATGCCTGGCATATATGTCTTCTTATTAATGCTTCAATGAGTGGCTGATAACTAAATAGCTATGCAGATATGTTAAAATATTTTTGATTAAATATTTTATCAAAAAGAAAAATCAATAGTCTTTTATGTTTTTCCAGAGGAAAGGGGTATGGTGAGATGTGATTGTAATCAGCTTCTGTCATCTGGATCTGACTCTGTTGTTTTAATATACAGTATTAAGTGAAATCATAGTTTATATAGAGGTAAACTGTCGAGCATATATACCCATCATTGAGAATAAATCAGTGGTTCCTTATTGATCAGAACAAATTACTAATTTCTTAGGTCAAGTTGGGAATTTCTTTGAAATCTTTAATGTGCTGTATTTAGAGGTCCTGTTGAGGTAATTGAAATAATAATGATATGTGAACACATACATATGGTGAATTTTGAAGGGTATAGTAAGTATTAATAGAGTTCAAAGCTTGAAAATACCTCTTGAATATGTAAATATTTCTTGAATTTTAGCAACTTATGAATCAAAATTGTATATATAGCCATTCTCTCTCTTATTATTCTTTTAAGAGAGACCAGATAGTTACCATCTTTCTATTCTTGTACCTTTAACCTATTTTTGACTTCGTATATAAAGTGGGTTTCTTGCAGGTGATATATGATTAGGTTTTGCTTTTTTTAATCCTTTCCAGTAATCTCTGCCCTTTAATTGGCATATTTAAAACATTTACATTTAATGTGATATTTATATGGTTTGGTTTAAATCTGCCATTGTACTGTTTTGTTTTCTGTTTGTTCCATCTATTCCTTTTTCTCCTCTTTCCTTCTTTTATGCCTTCTTTTGGATTAATTCCACACTTTTTTTTGTGATCTCATCTCCTTTGGCTTATTAGCTATTTATCTTTGTTGTGCTTAATAGTATGCATATTTAACTTATTCGTGTTTATCTTCTGATGATGTTATACTACCTCACATATAATGTAAGAACCTTACAAAAGTGTACTTTCTGTAGCCTTTGTGCTGTAGTCATAGTCTGTTTCACTTGTTTATATGCTTAAACTCTGCAGTGCAGTTACTATTTTTTGCATTGAACAGTTATCTCTTAAAGAGATTTAGATAAGAAAAGAATCTTTATATTTACCTGTGTAGCTGCCATTTCCATTGCTCTTCATTTCTTCATGTAAATCCTGATTTCCAACTGATAATCATTTTTCTTCTACTGGGAAGACATCTTTTAGCATTTTTGTTGTGTATGTTTGCTGGTGATAAATTATTTTTAGTTGTTATGTATCTGAAAAGTTATGTATGTATGTTATGTATCTTTTCCCCATCTTTGTTTTTGAAAGATATTTTCACTTGGTAAAGGATTTTAGGTTGATAGTTTTTCCTTGTAGTACTTTAAAGATGTTGCTCCAGTGTCTTCTAGCTTGCACTGTTTCTCACAAGTAGTGAGGCGTTGTCCTTTGTTCCTCTGCATGTGATGTAAGATTCCTCCTCAGCACTGGCTGTAAGCACTTTGATTATGGTGTACCTTGGTGTAGTTTTCTTCATGTTTCTTGTGCTGGGGGTTTGTTGAGCTTCTTGAATTTGTAGTTTGTTAATTTTCATCGAATTTGGGAATTTGGGGCTATTATTTCATAAAAAAACTTCTACATACCTCCCCTATCTCTGCTCTCCTGCCAGGCTCCTATTACATATTTAGTAGACGGCTTCAAGTTGTCCCACAGCTCACTGAGGCTCTATTCACTTATGTTTTAATCTTTTTTTTTTTTTTCTGTTTGTGTTTCATTGTGCATAGTTTATGTTGCTGTCTCTTTCTTGAGTGTCACTCCTCCTTTCTTCAGCAGATTTAATCTGTAAATCCTATAAAGTGTATTTTTAAACTCAGACATTGTGGTTTTCATCTCTGAAAGTTTGAGTTGGGTCTTTTTAATATTTTTTGCTCTGTTTAGTAAGTTCAGTCTTTCCTCCAGCTTCTCAAACATATGAAATACAGTTTAATAACTGTTTTAATCCTTGTCTAGTAATGCTTTCTTCTTTTTGGGTGATAAGCTTGGCCAAATTGTAGGACTCACCTAATTTGTTTCCCATATTTGGAGGATCACTGTCTGCTGCTGGGTGCCTAGTGTCTTAAAAATTGTTTTATGTATTTTTTTCCAGTATATTAGTTATGTCAGGTACGGTTGTGAATGTGATCCTTGTTACTCTTTTTTTTTTTTTTTAAGATTTTATTTATTTATTTATTTGTCACAGAGAGAGCATACAAGCAGGCAGAGTGGCAGGCAGAGGTGGAGAGAGAAGCAGGCTCCCTGCTGAGCAAGGAGCCAATGCAGGACTTGATCCCAGGACCCTGGGATCATGATCTGAGCTGAAGGCAGTGGCTTAACCAACTGAGCCACCCAGGCATCCCTTTGTTACTCTATCTTGATTGGGAGTCAAAATTCTATTTCTGTTTGTATTGTTTATTCTGTGCCATCCTACTAACCTAACCCAAAAATATACACTTAACACACATGGTCCAATAATTTTGAACTTCATGAGGATAAAGATTGTACGTGTTTTCTTCCTCATGATTATATTTTGAACACATAATGGGTTCTCAGTATATTTTGTTGATTAAATGAATCTATACATATGTATACAGCTACATTATTGTAGAATAGACACACATATTAGGGACATGCTAGCTGCTAGTAAGCAACCTCTAAATTTTAGTGACTTTACCTAAAAGAAGTTAATTTTTATTTCTTGAGCATTCTGCAGCAGAGGCACATAGTTGATATGCAGTTCTTTATGAAATAATTCAGGGATCTGTGTTTCTTCTGCCTTGGATCTTTGTAGTCTTTTCAAATTTTACTGTTATCTGTATCTAACCAATGAAATGAAGGGAAAAGAAAGTTTGGAGAAAGGCACACCATTCTAAAAAGCCTTGTCTGCGAAGTGACATATAACTTCTGCTCATATTGCACTGGTGCAAACCAGTTTTCTGCTGATGCTTAGGTGTGTGGTGGGCTGGGAAGTGTATTCTCTTGCTGGGCAGTGACTCCCAGCAACAAGTCCATACCGTGGATAGGGGGAATACCCATGTGATCACTGATTTTGAGGTGCAGGGATGCCAGAGATGATGTATTCTTCACTTATTTGCCCTTCCACAGGGCATTGCTAAAGATCAGTTTTGATGGACTTCTGAGGTAGAAGTTGGGCTTCAGTTTACCCTTTATTTAAATGTTGCTTCTTGGACTCTACTCCAGATTCTGCTGAAATAATAATTATTGTATTGAGGCTTAAGGATATGCATTTTTAATAAACTCCTTTGTTGATTCTTGTATTTGCTACTTGTGAAACCTACTGGTATAATGTGTTGCTTCCAATTTTTAATTATTTTTCCTTAAAACAGAATGAAATAACTTGGAAAATAAAAATCAGTGGAATAGCTTGCAGCCAAACAAAGTCACCCAGAAACGCATACCTGTGTCAAATTCATATTCAGCATGGTCCTACTAACTGTGGCCATAGTTCTCTGTCATAGTACTGACAGCATTGTACAAGACCCTGTAGGGGACAAAAATAAATCAGATCTGACCCTGTCTTTAGATGTTTACTAGTTGGGAAGAAAAGACATGTATTACATGGTCATGTTTCACTGAATCTGAATTGTACATTTTTCCCCCATATTAACCATCGTGACACTCATCATTGCCTACTTGTGTATGAACTTGGTCATAGTTGTTCATATTGTAATTAATTCAGTTGAATTGTGTGATTTGGGTTCTGTATTTGTTGGTCTTAATTACTGGCTTAAATATCTTGAAAATGACCTCACTATGGTAGGACATTGAAACAGAAAGGTATATTAAAAAAAAATCAGCTTTAAAGAGTTCTTATTATAAGTATAAAATGAACATTTTAAGTTAAAAAAATCATATCATTTCATTGACAGCATTTTTTTCTTTTGATATAAAAATGTTTATCTTAAGAACCATAGTCTTAAGTTTGATGGAATATACTTGAACAGAGTCCTGATGTTCTGTGTTTTGAATATCTCTCAAATTTCTTTTCTCCAGTACAATCACTCTAAATTTGTATCTTGCCTAAAATACAGCAGTAATCAGTTGAACTGTTTTTCTTGTCTCTAGTCTTTTTTTTCTTTAAACCTCAGCAACCTCACCATACTTCCAAATGACAATTTTCAATTGCAAATCTGATTACTTTCCTGTTTATTTTTTTTTAAGATTTTATTTATTCATTTGACAGAGATCCCAAGTAGGCAGAGAGAGAAGCAGGCAGAGAGAGGGGGGGAAGCAGGCTCCCCACTGAGCAGAGAGCCCGATGTGGGGCTCAATCCCAGGACCCTGAGATCATGACCTGAGCCGAAGGCAGAAGCTTAACCCACTGAGCCACCCAAGCGCCCCTGATTACTGTCCTGTTTAAAATCCTTCAGTGACTTCTCATGGCCTTTGAGATAATCTCCTCTTGTCTTTAAAGGATGTCCTGATTTCTTTTTTTTTTTTTTTTTTAATTTTTAAAGATTTTATGTATTTGACAGACAGAGATCATAAGTAGGCAAAGAGGCAGGCCGAGAGAGAGGAAGGGAAGCAGGCTCCCCGCTGAACAGAGAGCCCAATGTGGGGCTCGATCCCAGGACTCTGGGATCATGACCTGAGCCGAAGGCAGAGGCTTTAACCCACTGAGCCACCTAGGCGCCCCTGGACGTCCTGATTTCTAAGCCAGTGCTTTTTAGGATGGGCCATTAACCTACTTTTCTGGTATTCTCTTTTTTGTGGTGTTCATCCATTCTTGTCTTTAACTACTACAAAACATACTAGCTTTAGCGTATGGATCAAGGAGAAAACTCTGAAAAGGGAAATTGAGCTCATGTTGTAGAGGGCTTTTAGTATTTAAGGTGAGGTTTATACCATTTTGGTAGAGGAGCTAATCAAGAATTTTGCCTTCCTGAATGACATATGTATTGCTCTGATTGCAAATTTCTCAAAGAGCAGTATCTTACTTGGTTTCGTAGTTTGAGAATTACCATAGTGACCACAGAGTAGGAAATGTTGAATGAATTGACTTACTTTTCATATGTAATTATAAAATAGTGAAGTTTTAGTGTTTGAAAGAACCTGGCATTAAATATATGCAGTTATAGATTTATAAATTAACTCAGGGAGAACTGGCATCTTTATGATATCTTTCTACTCAAGAACATGGTATGTCCTTCTGCCTCCTTGTTTAGGACTACCTGTGTTTTTGCATTTGCCAGTATTTTAAAGTTTTCATTTTGCATTGTAGTCTTCAGTATTATGAAGTTTTTTTTGTTTTCAATGATTTTTGCCCCGTATTCTGTCTAGTCTGATATGATTCAGATTCTTATTTTTATTTGTATTACATTTTTTAGTATACTTCTGCCCATTCTTTTATTTTTAATCTATCTGAATGACTTTGTTTTTAGGTATGTCTCTAATCTAAAGCTTAGAGATGGAATTTGCTTTTTTAAGCCAATCTGAAAATCATTTTCTTTTTAATTAGGTGAGTTGCATCTGTGCACATTTATTGATAAACATGCTACATTTGGGCTTGTTTCTGTCACATAATGTCTGCTGTGTGTGTATACAACCTTTTCCTATGTTGCTCTGTTTTCTTTGTGTCCTCCTCCTTTTTGGTATTTTGAAAGGTTTGATTTCCATTCTAGTTGTTATCTTTCTTTAATCAAAGATATATATATTATATTGTAATTATATATATATCTTAGCCTTTCTTTAGATACTGCCGTTGTCTCTTGCCATAAGCAATACTAAATACCTGGTTACTGTTTTTCTCATATCATTTGATTTTAATCAGACTGTTATTTCAGTGTTAATCTCTATGCTCTTAGATATATTTAGGTTTATACTAGTTGACTTGTATGCCTCAAGTTATAGTCCTTTACTTCCCATTAGTATTTAAGAAGTTTGAATTTAATTTCATCTTTCTCATATTTTGTGTGTATTATTTTTATATTCCTAAAGCTTATAACATTTGAATAATTATTTTGTCAGCTTTATCCCTATTAAAAAAATAGACTTTATTTTTTAGAGCAGTTTTAAGTTCGTAGTTAAATTGAGAGGGTGGTACAGAGTTTTCATTCACTCTGTCCCTGTACTAACATAGCCTCTCAACACTATGAATGGTACATTTGTTATAATTCATGACCCCTAGATTGGCATATCATTTTCCCAGAGTCCAGAGTTTATATTAAGTTTCCCTTTGTTGTATGTTCTACTGATTTTGACAAGTCTATAATGACATGTATCAACCATTGTAGTTTTATCCAGAATAGTTTCACTGCCCTACAAATCCTCTAATCTCTGTTTATTCCTCCCCACTCACTAAATGCTAACAACCACTGACCTCTTTTTATGGTCGCCATGATTTTACCTTCTCCAGAATGTCATATAGTTGGAATCCTACAGGATGTAACCTTTTCAAATTGGATTCTTTTATTTAATAACATGCATTTATTTCCCCCCATGTCTTTTCATGACTTGTTAGCTTATTTCCTTTTAATGCAGAATAATATTCCATCATCTGGATGTACCAGAGTTTATTCATTCACCTGCTAAAGGACATTTTGGTTATTTCCAAGTTTTGGCAATTACAAATGTATAAACATCTGTGTTCAGGTTTTTGTGTAGGCATAAGTTTTGAGCACCTTTGGGTAAATAGTAAGGAGTGTGATTGTTGAATCATATGGCAAGAGTATGTTTAGTTTGATTAATAAACGGCCAAACTGTCTTTTAAAATAGCTATGCCACTTTGCATTCCCAGTAGCAAATATGAGAGTTCCTATTGCTTCCCATACTTGTCAGCATTTGGTGTTGTCAGTATTCTGGATTTTGGTCATTCTAATTGGTGTATATCATTGTTTTAATTTGCATTTCCCTGATAACATATAATATGAAATATTTTTTCACTGCGTATTTCTTCTCTGTATCTTCTTTGTTGAAATGTCTGTTAAGATCTTTTGCCC
Source organism: Mellivora capensis (assembly GCA_004024625.1). Classification (NCBI taxonomy): domain Eukaryota; kingdom Metazoa; phylum Chordata; class Mammalia; order Carnivora; family Mustelidae; genus Mellivora; species Mellivora capensis. The sequence goes on along the minus strand of PISX010007949.1, from coordinate 66,832 downwards.
ATCTTTCAGTCAGGTTGTTTGTTTTCTTACTGTTGAGTTTTAAGAATTTGTATATTTCTTATAATAGTCCTTTATCAGATACTCTTTTGCAAATATTTTCTCCAGTCTGTGCCTTGTCTTTTCATTCCCTTGATGTGCCCATCTTTTAGTTGTAGTTCTACAGTGAAATATATTTGCTTCTCACCCCCAGTCCTTAGTGTTAAAGCTTCTCCAGCTTCTTCTGGATTATGTGAATCTCTGTTCTTTACTCGATCCCTGAATCATGCTTATATGAGAGATATTCTCTAAAGTTTTATAACTTTATAATTCTTTGTCTCTGGTCTTATACTTGAAGGACACCTTGGCTAGATATCAAATCCTCATTTCACATTTTTTCCTTGAGTATCTTCAAAATGTTATTCTGTTGTTTCCTAGCATAAAATGCTATTGACATTTAATACCAATCTGATTGTCTTTACCTAATAAAGGTGACCTGACTTTACCTCTAACTTTTTTTATTATGGTAGCTTCACATATTTGTGTTTGTTTTCCTTATTTAAATGGGTCGGATTTCCCTGGACTATTAGGAGGAGGCTCCTGTGAAGGAGTAGGATAGACAAGAAGCTTTCTCAGTTTTATGTTTAAGAGCTTTCCTTTCCATTGTTATTGTCGTATCTTTGTAGCCTCTTCTGTCTCTCTGAGGTAAGCCTCATTCAAGAAGGGTTTCTCCCCTAGCCCTGTGTCTCTACAAAATTTACAGATATAACATTATGTCTAGAGATGATATTTCTAGAAACAGAAGAAAAATACTTTTATACTACCTTCTGTGATTTGTTTGCTTTGGAACCTTGCCACCCTCTTTCTCCTTTTTTTTTTGTCTGAGCCTTCTCTCTGTCAGTCTCCATTATTCCTGTCTTGCAATTTGGTTTCAGATTCCATGAGTTTTTCCTTTGGGGTGGGCCGTGTCCTGGAAGGTTCTCTTTGCTGGATGCTTTGCAGTTCCCTGAGAATTGAAGGCTTTACAGTACTGTTTGCTGCTTCAGGACTACAAATAGGGTTTTGTACTCCACCTGCAGCTTGGAGCTTATGGAAACCTTTTCTTTTTTCTCCATTTGCTCTCATATTGGTCTCCCAGTTTCCATTAGGGTCAAGTCCTCTGTTTTGGGGTATATGTAAAGTTTTGGATCCTGAGGCTTCACAGGATACCTCTGTAATCCCTTCTGCTTCCTGCTGTCCCTTCCACATGGTTGCCGACTCTGTCATGTTGGCCGTATAGCCACATTCTCTCACAGTCTAAGATTTGTGGGGACTCCCTTACCTAGTGTTGTTGAACATGTGGTCAGTCATTGGGTTCTTCTGATATTTCGGTTGGTATATTTGGTTTTCAGGAGTTGTCTGAATTCAAAAACTATGCTGCTACCACAATTGCAATATAACTAACCCATTATTTTATTAATGCAATTGTGATCAATATATAGGAAGTTTGGATTTTTTTATCTCTAAATTTGGAAGATTTAGGGCAACATATAAAATTGCATGTTATTTTCATCTTAAAAGATTTTTTTTTTTAAGCATCTACTTGATACCTTTTGAGAAGTCATAGAAATGAGGGTGTGATCTTGTTTACATTCTTAGTTTTAAGTGCAAATATGTATCATTTGCCTCTGGTTGCAGTACTAAATGAGTATAGTCTCCTAATGGAAATTTTAGACTAATTGCCATATGGTACTTAAAGTTATCTGTAAGTGAGCAAATTTTAAAGTAAATATGAAAAAAACCCACTGAATTTTTATTGAAGTGGATAAATGGAATTAAATTCCTTTCTTGATGGAAATAAATATGTTCAGGGAAAAGGGAAAAAAGAATGAAGCCATTTAATTGTTTATTTTCACATGTAATATTTAATCATAATCTTTGGATGTCTCATGAGTCTCATGAAAGAAACATGAAAATTTAATACGCGAGTTAGAATTATTTATAATTTTAGATTTGCCTGATTGTCTTCCACATACCAAGTGCTAAATAAACATTTTCAGTGTGAACATTGTAGGAGGGGAATATTAATATATTGTAATTTTATTAGTAAAGATTATATAGTCTGCTGAATCTAACTTCAAACTATGGAAATTCAAAATAAAATGATCGATTTCTCATAGGAACTGAAGTTAAAAGATGAAGAGTGTGAGAGGCTTTCTAAAGTACGAGATCAACTTGGACAGGAATTGGAGGAACTCACAGCTAGTCTGTTTGAGGTTGGTCTATTTACATCTTGGCCAAGAGCAACATCTTGATTTTTATGTATTGATAGAATTGTTTTTTGAGGGTGTCTTGGAAAAGATATGCTTAGCTTCACACATAATTTATAAGTCATTTAGGAAAAATTTAATCTTCAAGAAATGTAGAGTCTACAACTTAAAATGATGGGAAAATGAAAAGATTCTGTGGGCTACCAGTATCAGGTTGTTTAAAAAATGTCTATGTAGAAAGAAAGGAGGTAAATTTTAATTTTGTTTTTATCAAGTATTTAGGGGCTGCTCTAGGGTAATCTTATAATATGACTCTACAACCAAGATAGCAAGCCCTGAGGTAGCTCTCTGATAGACGATGGTTTGAGGATTGTTAGAAGGCCCACCTGTTTATCTCCAGGCTGCCAACAGGACCACAATTTCTGCTGAACTCAAGCAGTGTTTCTCAAGAGGGGTGCCATTGACATTGTCATTTTGCATTTTTAATGTATTAATCAAGGTTCTCCAGAGAAATAAAACCAGTAAGATGTGTATATATACATATACTGTATATAAAAAGAGATTGATAATAAGGAATGAGCACAGGTGATTATGGAGGCTGGCTATTCCCAAGATCTGCGGAGTGAGTTAGCAGGCTGGAGACCCAGGAGAGCTGATGGTGTAGTTGTGGTCCAAGTCCATAGGCCCGAGAACCGATGATGCAGTTCTAGTCCCTAAGGCTTACAGGCTTGGGACCCAACAAGAGCTGATGTTTCACTTGGAGTTTGAAGGCAGGAAAATTCGCTAGTACTCCAGGGGCTCAGCCTTTTTGTTCTATTTAAGTTGTCAGTGATTGCATGAGGCCCAGTCACATTATGGAGAGAGAACAATCTGCCTTAGTTAACCTACCAATTCAAATGTTAATCTCATCCAGAAACACCTTCATAGAAATACTCAGAATAATGTTTGACCAAATACCTGGGCATCCAGTGGCCTTGTCAGGTTGACACATAATATTAACCATCATACTTGGCTTTAGCCCCAAAATGCTAGTCATACTGCTTGATCATTTTGGCAGCTTTTGTAAGTTGTAAACTTGGATGGGGAGAGGACAGTACTTAATTTGATTAAGAACCACTGTTATAGAATGCCCCTTTTGAGTTAAGACCTTGAGCCTTTAAAAGTGCCTTATTCAGGGGAGCCTGGCTGGCTTAGTTGGTAGAGCATGTGACTCTTGATCTTGGGTTCATGAACTTGAGCCCCATGCTGGGTAAAGAGCTTACTTGAAAAAAAAAACCCAAAACCAAAAATGGTTCCTTATTTAAAAAGGTTGATGTGTTACTGGAATGACTCATGCCATTATCGTTGTTAATAATTTCTTTTTCGGGTGCCTGCTGGCTCATTCAGTAAAGCATGTTACTCTTGATCTGAGGGTTGTATAAGTTGAGCCCCCTGATGGGTGTAGAGAGTACTTAAATAAAATCTTAAAAAGATAATAGTACTAATTTATTTTTTTCTTCTAAAAATTTGTTTTTAAAAGTTCAAATGTAGTAACAAATTTTAGAAAAATTTAAAAATTTTTCCCCTTTTGTTATTTTTATTTATACAACATCTGTTTCAGTTTTAGAAGTATGCGTAATTTCTTACATAATTTTAATCCCAATATATTTTGTATTTTTTTCTTCAAATAACATGTTTTCATATTAACTTACGCGGTCATTGTCATGAGAGTCATAACCCACCAATTGCGTATTCCACCATTTCTATCATTACAAGTAACATTGTAAACAAGTTACATGTGGGTTTCTTCAGATGTGGGTTTTCCATGCTCTCTCTGCTCCATGCCCCTTTGCCCTGTGTTCTGTCTTTTTTGGGGGTCATTTTTTTTCATGAGCTGATTTATTAGTATTTTTTGTTAACTAGTCATCAAAGACTAGAGGACAAGAGCTGTATGACTTACTAATTTTTGTTTGTAGAAGTAGTAGAAACCTTAGACTTTTTCTTCCAGTGTTGTCTGGCCAGAAGAGAATTTTGTAATGATATATGGGTACTAGAAGAAAGCAAATATATGAAGCTTCTCACCTGCCCACCCATAATTTTAGCCCTGCTTAGTTCATCTTGTCTGCACTTGCACGTATATTCTGTTAGATGAAGTAGGAAGAAAACAAACGAGAGGAAACTTCTCCTTCTCCATAGCAGAATGTGAAATGCAGTTTTTGCAATAAGTTAAAATGTATATCTTAAAAAAAAAGTTTTGGAACTCCTGATCTATCTCTGACCTGACAATGGCTAATAGCCTTGACACCATATATACTTTCTGAGAAAGAAGTTATACTGACAAAAGATGATTCAGTAATGAAGAAAATTATATTCAGACCAGTTATTTATGAATTTTGTAAAAAGATGCTAGTGTTAAGTTTTTCTGTGGTCTGTTGTATTTTCATGATCTCAGTTTACCATTGTCTTATGAAAAGACTTTTTGCTTGTATTTTAGGTAATATGTATATGTAGTTTTTTTAAGAATTAAAGATTATTTTGAATAATCACAATATGCACAGCTTTGATAAACTTGTAAATTCAAATTAGGAGTTTGTTGTGTAAGAATAATCTTGAATATAATTAACTTTATAGCAAAGTTGGGTCTTAAAATACCAAATACAAGAACTATAAAATTTTATGTATATTTGTATGTATATATATTCCCACCTAGTGTCTCAGATTTTGAGATAATATAAAAATGAAGTAGGAAGAATACTTTACAAAGTAGTTGTGAAAGAATGTGAAAGAATGCTCTACAAAGTAGTTTCATTTGACGTGGAAAAAAAAAGATAGGTAGCCTTAAGACTTTTTTCTTTTACATTTTGTCAGCCAGTTTTGGTAAATGTCTATGATATGCCGAATTTTCTCTTCATAATGCTATGAGACATATAGAGCAAATTACTCATTTTATCTGTGAAGACATTGAGGCATAAAAGGTTAAGGAGCAATGTTGGGATTCACATTTATAACCCTGACTCTTGCTTTAAGTACTGTGAAATCATAAGTGGTACTTTGTCTTGGGCCACAGAAAAGGAGTCCTCATTGAGGCCTTTCCTTTATCCCACATTCACAAGGAAAATCTTGTGACACCATCTCTGGAATGTAAGGCAAATTCATCTGCCTTTTTACTATGAAACTGCTAATATCACTTTACAAGCCATCATTATTTCTTACTTAGACCAAGAGATGCCAAACTTTTGTTGAGATCTTGTACCTCCATCTGTAAAAGAAAAATTTAAGCATGTGCCTTTATTATGATGAAAATAAAGTAATATTTATTGAGGGTTACCTATGTGGTAGGCACTGTTTTAAGAGCATATATACTTACAAATTACATATATACACTAATATAATAATGTGTTGTATAATTATAAAATAACAGTTTTAAAAAGCAAGTCAATAAATACTAAGTTTTTTATTATAGTACAAAAATATTTTAGCCTCACTAAAATATATTGTGTATGTGTATATTCAGTGAGAGGAGTATGATTGAATATGTTACCACCTTGTTTTCGAAAATCTTGTTTTAACAATTTATGATTCAGATGTTCTGGTCTAAATTCCTTTTTTTAAATTAGATATAATGGGGCTGATAACTCACAAACATATGGATCCAAATGGAAGAAGTACATCTTTCCCTGTATGAAACCATTATATTGAATTTTCATTTCCATTGCTGGTTATGTGAAGGTTTTTCCAGAATATTCTCTAGTGAATTTGTCCTCTCTCATACCAACAAATTGTCTTTGCAAATTAATCAGAAGATGTTGCGTTTAAACATTATTTTAAAGAAAGAAGAAAAACACCTTCGTTTGAATCCCTGCTAACCAGATAGGAAGAAAATTCTGTTTTCAAAGTCTGTAAGTCATATAGACGTGAATGTTTGTGTCAGAGGTCCGAAGACTACAGCCCACAGGGCAGAACTAGCCTGTGCCTATGTTTGTGCAGCCTTCTGAGCTAATTGGCTTTTACATTAAGTAAGTGGTTGGGGCCAAAACACCCAAGAGGACTTTGTGATGTGAAAACTGGGATTCAGATTTCAGTGCTGATGAATGTTTATAGAAGTGGCCCCCTTCTTTGTTTGTTGTCCGTGGCTGCTTTCGCCCTGCAGCAGACAAGGCCTGGCTCCTCGAGCCCGAGCTGCTTACTGTCTGACCCTTCCCAGAAGAAGTTTATGGACTCCGGGTATAGAGGATACTTGGACCATTTTCACCTTTGGAATTACAGAGTGGTAGACAATTTTCACTTTTTTTGGAATCTGCTATTTGATGTCTTTTGTCATTTTGCCAAGTCCTGTGCGTTATCTTTTCAGCTACTGCTTCTGCCTCACTCCTAGCGCTCTCTTCTCTCCTCTTGTGACTCAGTTACATGTAGCTTACACCTATTCACTGTGTCTCTCGTACCTCTGGGGGAAAAGTCGCCACAAATTCCAACTCTCTTCTCTGGGTTTACATCTTCTCCTGAGTCTTGGTCCCCTAGTTCTTCACCATTTTGTTAGCTCTCTAATACCATCAGACACATTAAAAAAAAAAAATGTCCAGCTTCTGTAATTATTGTCCATGGGAGGTTTGGTCCAAGTTGCACAGTCCTCTATTAAGGAAAGCAGAGTCCATTTCCAAACATTTAAACAGATAATCTTTCTTTAGCATGAGTTGCTTTTGCATTTATAGTTAAAATGTCACTTATCCTGAAGGGGGTCAGATTAGATATGTTTATTATTTTGAAAATATCTGCCAAATAGTGATCTGTTGACAGCCACTTGTCATCACAGAAAAATTCAACAAATCTGAAACATTTGTTATTTTAAGAATAAAACCACTTTACTTCATTAAATTGGCAGCTCTTAAGAACTTCGATACAAGATAACCAGCATAATTGTGCATGGGAGATTTTCACAGTTAATCTCATCTCATTATAAAACATTGATAGTAAAACATCTCTTACTTAAGATAATGTGATCTGTAAAGTCATGTTCATGGGCATATAAAGAAGCCGCAGTTCATTACTGCTGTAAAAGCAAATGGGAGTGCTGCTGTCAGACTCTGATGTGGAGAATGTTCACTCTTCCACTGAATAGTTGACAGACATTACTATGTGCCATTGTCGAACATATATTAAATGTCTTTGAAGCTGATTTCCTTCCTTCCTTCCAACCAACTAACTTCCTTCCTCCCTCCCTCCCTCCTTCCTTCTCTTCCCTCTCATAAACTGTCAGTTGAAGTTCTAACATACATGTTCTTAAATCCCAGGGGATTATCTCAAGCACCCTGTATATGGTTCTAGTCCATCCTTAATCTTTAATGGGACTATTCCATACAGCAGAGTAATTTTTTTTAAAATATAGGTAAGATCAGTGACTTTCTTCCTTAAAAGATCATAAGGTTTCATACTGCCCTTAGAGTAAAACCCAGAATTCTTACTTGGATATTTTATTTGATTATTAGAATGTAAGCTCCTTAAGAGACTGGGACCTTGTTTCTTCCCCCAATATACTATCAGCACCTGGAACAGTACCTCACAAAGAGATGTCTTGAGTAAATTTTGATGAATAAATATAAGAAAAAAAAAGGAATTAAATACCTAGAGTTTCATATTTATGGTACTGAAAAAAAATAAGACCTTTTTAATATCTAATCTCTGATTTGCCTTTTTAGATTGCTCTGCATAGAATTGTCACTTAATATCATTTTGTGACTGTTTTTATTGGAAGCTCTAAGGGTTCTCAGCTGTCATTCCTATAAACTGCAACATTAGTGATATGTTAATATTTTTACTTGTCCCTTCTGTATGTCTTTGCTATGACTAATATGTATATATATATTGTGGCCAAATTACAGAAACCTAACTACAGAGAAGTTGGGTTTGACATGTAGGATGTTTATTTTCCTTCATCACATTTGCAGTCTTTACACAAACATTAATCAGGGTGATTGAACTCAACTTGGCTACGTCAGTGGTATTAGTACTAAAAGAAAGTACGTATTCCTAATTCCTACCAGTTTACCTACCAGATGACATTTGCTGTTTCAAGAGTTGATATTGAATATTTATTATCAGGTTAAAGTTTGATAGTATATTTTTGTTACAGTCATAGACATTTGCTGAAAGATTTTTGAAAACAAAGGCTAGATACTTTGTTTCCAAAATTTGAGATTTTAACTTTTTCAGGAAGCTCATAAGATGGTGAGAGAAGCAAATGTCAAGCAGGCAACAGCGGAAAAACAGCTAAAGGAAGCACAAGGAAAAGTAAGTCTTTGCTACTTTAATAGTAAAAAAATATAAAATCAGTGGTTACTGTTTTAAAGATACTTAAACATTTATTAGATTTTGTTCCTATTGTAAATTAGGGCCTTATTTTAGAAGATTTGGAAACAGTAGAAAACAGCTACCACACAGATGCAATTAATAGTGAACAGTCAGTGCTCATTTATATTAGAACCAAAGGATTTTAAGTCTTGTGAATCACATGTATTATCAAAAGGATCATAAATCACATTTTATTTATTTATTTATTAAAAATATTTTATTTATTTGCCAGAGAGAGAGTACACACAAGCAGGCAGAGAGGCAGGCAGTTGCAGTGAGAGAAGCAGGCTCCCTGCCGAGCAAGGAGCCCGATGCGGGACTTGATCCCAGGACCCCGGGATCATGACCTGAGCCGAAGGCAGCGGCTTAACCAACTGAGCCGCCCAGGCGTCCCTTTAAATCACATTTTAAAGTCACTATTTTTCTTCATTACCTGGAAAAAAAGCCACCAGACTGTTAATAGATTTTATTATTTTAGGAATGACCACAACTATTCATAAGCTATTTATATTTTGAACATTTTGAAAATTCACATGAATTAAATATTAGACATTTTGATAATATTAAAAATTTCATTTCACATCGTGAAATGCAAGCATGGCCAAATGCAAGCATGACCAAATGCAAACCATATAGAAACATTAAACAACTTGGTTTCACTTTCTTTTTATTACTCCACCACAAATACAAATTAAATTTACATGACCTCTTTGAAAGGAAAGTGTTTTGAGCAGATAGCTAGCATTTAGCTGCATCTGTCATAAGACATAGTTAGTGTATGGAACTATGTTGATTTCTTTTCAAGATCGATGTCCTTCAAGCTGAAGTAGCTGCATTGAAGACACTTGTCTTGTCCAGTTCTCCAACATCACCTACACAAGAGCCTCTGCCAGGTGGAAAGACACCTTTTAAAAGGGGGCATACAAGAAATAAAAGTACAAGCAGTGCTATGAGTGGCAGTCATCAGGACCTCAGTGTGATACAGCCAATTGTAAAAGACTGCAAAGAGGTAACTCGTCAAGGACTGTCCCCTCTGACTCTCTTGATACTTACTAATTCTCACCACTGAGCTGTCAGTTATGATTTTTGCCAGCAAAATTTTTAGTGCAAAATATGCAGTATTAAGATGGGGGAGGCTTTATCTAGAGCTGGCTGCTTTCAGGGAATCTTCAGTTCCATTCTCTACTTGGCTGACCTTGGAGTTACCTGCTAGAAACTTGGTAAGTTTCTTAATCTTGATATTTAATTTAGGGAGCAAACTGTCATGTGTTGTATAAAGGAGAGCGGGTGGCTTTAATGATCTGGCTAGTCAAAATTTGTTGGTAAGATGCTTTAGCAGAATATGAATATAAGAAATGTGTGAAAATAAGGTGATTTTCTTGAACAGCACATTGCTTTTACTTAAATTCTGGGGGAGGTAGAGTTTTATATCAATAAGAGAGTCTTAGAATTAATTCAGATAATTAAACAACAAAAAAACAGAACTAATGGTAGCCTTATCATTTTAAAAGATATGTTGTGAAGGTAACTGAGAGACTGGAAATATTTTGAGCTGTTTTGAGTAAAAATTGTATAATTATAAAATTTTTTTTAATTTTATCATTGCATACAATGAGAAAGCATTTCAACGGGATTGATCATGGAGCAGCCCCTCCCTCTTTTTTCCCTGAAAAGCTGTGTTTTACGTTGTTTTATTCAGGTTCATCATTAATCTTCAAGCAGCTGTATCTGCTCATTTGTTTAAGTTTTTGCATGGAAGCCAGGATTTTATTAAATTGAATAACCAAGGTCATTATGTACTTAAATTGAATTGCATTTTGGTTGCTTATTAATAAAAAAGATGCTAGTGAGAGAGACATTCAATATGTGACCAAATCTGAATGTGATGGAATCTAAAATCCATGTTAAATATTTCAGAAACTTTTTTAATCATAACTTTAATTTCTTTGAATTTAATTAGCATTTTTAATTGCTTGGTACAACTCATTTTGCTGTGGTTTCTTAGTGTGATTATAAACCTTGTTTTCTGTTACATACACTAACAAAATTTAAGTGTTTTCTCTTGGGACATTTTAAAGTTCTGTTTTTAATTTATGAGGTCTCATGAAATGTGAAGAAGCAGCAAACAACTTCAGAATGATAACTTTCTTTTTTCCAGATATATCTTGTATTCTAATGTTTTTTGAAAACTTGTCAAAAAGTTTTATTAGACAAAGGAAACACATAAAGTTGACCTGTATAAGCTTTAGAGAAAGGTAAAACAGTTGGAAAGAAAGTGAACCATGTCCATGTTTCTGCAGAAAATGTGACAGGCAGTCAGAAACAGTATTTGTAGCGTAGTTTCTGAAAGCACTTAAAACACATGTCTGTGCAAGTACACACACACATGCATGCATTATGCAGGGCTTTGCGATTGAGTCACTTAGACACAAATTTGAACTTTTACAGGTTCCTTGATCTGTAACCTTGGGCAAGTTATTTACCTCTCTAAGCCCTAGTTTTCTTATCTAAAAAAAATGAAGATCATAATGTCTGTCTTGCCCAGTTGTGAGGATTGAGTGTCTGTGGGGTGCTTGCCATAGTTCCTGGCGCAGGACCAGATCTTAATAGTTTAAGTGACTGCCTTTGAACTAGAATCTTTCCTTGGAGTACCACTTACCTGCTTGGGGGCTTATGTCTGTTAAAGGGTAAACTTTACAAAGAAAATGAATTTGGAAATGTCAGTCTTATTTATATGCTGGGTTTTTTTTTTTTTTAATCTTCTTGACTTTAGTTTTGATTCAAAGAATTTATGGATTGGAATGAAAAAAATTCACACTGAAGGTGCCATTATATGCTTTAAAAGAAAGTGTGTAGGAAAGCTTGGATATACTCAGCCTTTTTTTTACAGTCATATAAATCACCTTCATGTGCCATTAAGCTGTCCTGAAGGCCATAGTGGCCATCAGTGTGTCATTTATGGAGTGCCCAGCTCTTCTGGATGAGAGTGGCTTAGGGCTGCAGGAAGATGAAGGGCACTGCCGTGTTGGGCAGCCGAGGGCAGGTGTGGCTTGTGTGTGACAGGTAGGATTGAGCTGAGTAGAGGGTATCTGGAGGGAAGAATACTTGGAGAAGATTAAAGGGAGGAGGAGAAAAGAGGGACAACTGGAAGAGTGAATAGGAAGATGGGGGCCAACCTGGGTTAGTGCTGATAATTCAGACAGTTGCAATGCCAAAATATATCTTACTAAGTGTTATGTTTGTTTTTTTTTAAGATTTTTAAAATTTACTTATTTGACAGACAGAAATCACTAGTAGGCAGACAGGCAGGCAGAGAGAAAGGAGGAAGCAGGCTCTCCGCTGAGCAGAGAGCCCAATGCAGGGCTCTATCCCAGGACCCTGGGATCATGACCCGAGTGGAAGGCAGAGGCTTTAACCCACTGAGCCACCCAGGTGCCCCTAAGTGTTATGTTTTAAAGGTAGTCCATTTAGGAGATTACAGATGTGCTGCTTTTAGTCTTGCTGTTTATGGAGTAAACATTTTCAAATTCTTTTGAAAATGCCCTCAGGTAATAGCAGAATGATTAGTGTCATTTTTGACCCAAACTAGGTTTCACAATTTAGTCTCCATTTATTCATACACTGTTTAATTAACTTGGCTCCAGATGACTTTTTCATTATTTTCAGAAAAGACTTATCACTTGTTTTATATTCAGAGCAGTGTGCACATGTGTCTTAAGAGGAGCTCCAGCATTTCTGGGGGTCGGATGGGGATCAAGGTAGCATCACTGGACCCTGTAGTAGATCCATTGAAAAGAGCCAGTCAGTCGTTTGCGGTTTGGATTTTTTTAAAAAGAAAGTTGGTACCATGTATTATAACACATCAAGAATGGTTCAATTCATTATTTTAAATGAGTAAGATTTCTTCCTTGGTAATGTTTATATTAGGTTTGGGTTTTATAAAGTGATTTTATGTTTGTACCTTTAAAAAGATTATTTTGTATTTTCTTTTGGTTTGTCAGGCTGACTTATCTCTGTATAATGAATTCAGATCTTGGAAGGATGATCCCACAATGGATAGATCGTGTCCTTTCTTAGACAAAATTTATCAGGAAGATATCTTTCCATGTTTAACGTTCTCAAAAAGTGAGGTAATTTTTTTTTATTTCAATAGGAATGCATTAGAGTAGTTCCTGTACCTTTTGTTAAATCATGTTAAAAATTTTCTCTTATGTGACTCAGTTATAATAACATGTCATATTTTATCCTTTTCTACATTCCAAACAAAGATCATGATAATTTCTTGGCTTTCAGTTACGGAGCATCTTTGCTTACATGAGCGGAGGCTCATTCCCAGTGAAGTATGTGTTGTACCAGAGTAAAGCAGTAAATGTGCACAGGGGTCGGGCTTATTCTTGATTCTCAGTCCGAGGTTCAGTGGAAAGGAAGTTCTGTACACTCCGAGGTGTTTATGTGATTTATCTGTACGTGACAAAAAATCACATTTAGTTTCTCCATCTTTAAAACGGAAAAAAAAAAAAAGCCTTTTTTGCCTGTGTGTCAGGGTTGTTAAGAGGTTGAAATGAAGTGAAAAAGTACACACAAAAACTTTGAAAAAAATACAAGGTACTGTACAAATGTAAGGTCATAATTTTAATTTTTTCTTACATGTGGAAGGACTGTCTATAAATATCCTGTCAGTCCCTGTTTAAGAAATGTAGTCCTAAGAGTCTTAAGTTAAGTCTTTAGAGGATTTAATTTTAACATTACTTGTAAGGAGAAGTTAAAATGGATAGTAAAACACTTTTGATATGTACATGTTATTCGTTGTGACTCTGTGTCTGTTTTTGGGTAGTCCGTTCCGGATTACTAGTCTTGCCAGACTGAAGAAATTTGCCGGTTTCATCTACTGTTAATCAGTTGCTACCATCTCCATCTGGGCATTCAGTTTTTGATAATCCTGCGAGTTCTTTTGTAGGTCACTCTGGTGCACGTAAATACAAATTCAGCAAATATATAGCTGTAATTGTATGTATTGCTAGGTTATGAATGACTGGTAGTTTAAAAATATGTATAAATTTAGCAAAATAAAACATTAGGGTATTCATTTTGAAGTGGCATTATTAGGGGATGTTAATTGTGGTTAAGAGATGGATAGATTGGAATTAATGCTCTCAGTTCTCTTCTAGATAACAGGAAAAGTTAGCTATAACTGCATTGCCTTTCATAATAATATTTGAGTTATAAAAGAATTCAAACCAAGACTATGTCATTTCATTCTTTTCTTTTGGCCTAAGACCAAACCAGTGGAGCTTGGAGAAAGAATAATTTTTAAAAATCCAGTTTACTGTAGAATACAATTTTAACATTTTTATGCTGGCATAGCATCTGATACTTTTTCTTTTTTTGAAGTTGGCTTCAGCTGTTTTGGAGGCTGTGGAAAACAATACTCTAAGCATTGAACCAGTGGGATTGCAACCTGTTCGATTTGTGAAAGCTTCTGCAGTCGAATGTGGAGGACCAAAGTATGTTTTCAGAACCATGTCTTGTGGGAGACACTGATTTTTTTAAATTTTTATGTGTTGTAATTTAGTTTTTCTAGTTTTAAATGTGATTAAATTTCTTGTTAGTTTTCTATTTAATTTGTGCAGCCTAAAGACAAATCCTCAGACAGTGTGAGATACAGCATTTCAAATTTAGCATCAAAGGAGAGCCCTTTTAATTACAAAAATATGTATTGTAGACCTGGTATTAGAAACATTTTTAGACCATATGTTGTGACTAATTAGTTGATCATAAAATCAGCTTAGGGGGTCATAATCAGAGTTTTTGTTTGTTATACATATACATACAGGTTTTGGTGTAAATGCATTTCTTCCTGAGGGTTGCCATTAAAAATAGTTTGGGAAGATAGTGAATTAGATCAGGTCTTATCAAGCATGCCAAAAAGATGCCACAAAGACTTCTGTAATCCTCCCCTTTCATACTATCATATAAAGGATTCTCACTGTGGTAAATAACCAGTTCTGTCTTTCATACATGACAGATACTTGGCAATTACCAACCTTCAGAGGTAAGACTCCCACATTTCATAGCAGGGCAGGTTTTCACTCTCCAGTCCCAGGACGAGGAAGGACTGAAACCAGTGGTTCCTAGGACCTCTGGCAAAGCTGTTTGCAAAGTGACTTGGAAAGATTTGGAGGAAGCTGCTTAATTGGTGGTTAAGAACTAGATCTGTATAGGGGACCGGAAATCTGACAAAGCTGCTGGAAAGCAGTAACTGACTCCTGTCTGGGTCACTGAGAAGGTAGAAGAGAAAAGGGCCGCTTGAAATGAGCTAATAGGTCTGTGTGCAAGCCTGTGGGAGAAGTCACATGGTTCTTCCTGACTGCACAGTGTCCGTGTTCAGGTAGCTGTCTGTGGGGAGTACCTGGTCATGTGTTTGCTCTGTGAGCCAAACCTCCTCCATACTCCCTGCATGCTGTGACTATAGCAGAACGGCCCCTGAATCGTGGGGAAGTGATTTACTTTCCTAAACTTTCCTCTTTCCACAAGCGCCTGAGTATTTTTATCCTGATCATCCGTGATAACAGTTTTTGTGCTTTTAAGGTCTATGTATATACCTTATTTTAAATATAGTAGATACCAATTTTTATTATAGAATTTTAAATTTCTGCTTGCATTATACGTAACACATACTATACTTGTGCAAATAACAAATGATGACAAATGAAGATACTAGTTAAGGTTGATTTATGTAGTACTTTAGTAAAATAACATAGATTGGGCTTAGGGAGCAGATTACATAGGTTAGGGATATTGTGCTTGTAGGAATGGGGTTAGATGCCACAGTGTTTGGAGTACATGTTGTGTTGAGAAGCTTCTGGAAGATACTCTTCCCTGAAATGTGAAGTTCAGCCTTGGCCAAGGCTCTCATGGACTAGGTGATGAAGAAAATCATGACATAAATGGCTCACGCTGTAGGAACTCTGAAGAAGCCAAGACCTGTCTCATGGGTGGGATCAGGGGTGTACTCAGGGAGGGAGATTTGATCTAGGTTTTTGAAGCAGGACTGGAATTTGGGTAAAGAAGGGTACATATGACTGAAGGCCTAGAAACAAGAAACTGTGTGTTCAGAAGAAGTGAACGTATGGTGGGAAGGGTGTGACAAAACTGAAGAGAACTTTGGAGAGGAAAAGATTCAGGTGGGGGTAGTAAAAGGAAAGGAGTTAAAGATGGTCGACTAGAAGAATGGTGTGATATTTTGGAAGTTAGTGGTTTGGGGAAGAAGACAGCAGGTCCAGGTTTAGACATATTGACATCCCCAACTGAAAATCAAGGAAAGGGTTTAAAATCTGGAGACTAGAGCTGCTAAGAGGTATTGCGGAAGTGTAGCATGTTAACAGAATGCTGGCCATGGACGTCAGAAGACTTGACTTGAACCTTAGCTCATATAAAAGTGTGTTGGGTGTCACAGTTAAGAGATGGCTTTAGAAATGAGGTAGGAAATACTTCCATTATTTCAGAAGTTGATGCTTAAAACCACTTTAGCAAAGCCCTTTTAAAATTAGACAAAATACTAGACTAATAGGTATATGTTTCCAGAAGAGTAGTGTATATGTTGACTTCTATCAGTTAAATGCTTACTTTTCTTCTTGTGTAAATTATACTTTTGGAAGTTCCAAAGTCTTCAACACTTGTACAGTTTTTAAATTTCTTGCTCTTCTCTCCTTCCTAAGCTAGTAGTTAGTGTTTTAAAAATATTGTTACAGCTCATTAAAGGAATTTTTTGAGAAAGGAACAATGAGGCAAACTTTCTTTGAAAATATGAGAATTCTTTTGTGGTCAGAATAGCCATCTCCAAAATTACCCTATTTATAAAGTTTCTTTTCTTAATATTTATTTTA
This sequence comes from Mellivora capensis, assembly GCA_004024625.1. NCBI lineage: Eukaryota > Metazoa > Chordata > Mammalia > Carnivora > Mustelidae > Mellivora > Mellivora capensis. The sequence goes on along the minus strand of PISX010007949.1, from coordinate 50,397 downwards.
AAGATAGAATGAGAGAGCATGTGAGCAGGGGGAGGGAGAAAGAGGAGGAGAGAATCTCAAGGAGACTGTACACTGAGCATGGAGCCTGACATGGGGCTCAATCTCACAACCCTGGGATCATGACCTGAGCTGAAACCAAGTCAGACGATTAACCAAGACACCCAGGTGCCCCCAAAATGATCCTATTTTAAATACACATTCTCCATTTGTTTTCTTAATATGGAGGCCCATTTGTATCATATTTAAGTATAGCTGAAATTTAATTTTCATGTAACATTTTTCTTTATTATATAATTTATAATGTTATTTATTTTTGGAAGATTTTATTTATATGACATAGAGCACAAGCAGGAGGAGCAGCAGGCAGAGGGGAGAGGGAGAAGCAGACTCCACATTGAGCAAGGAGGCCGATGTGGGGCTCGATCCCAGGACCCTGGGATCATGACTTGAGCAAAGGCAGACGCTTAACCGACTGAGGCACCCAGGTGCCCCTATAATGTTTTTTAAAATGCTGTCTGCCACTTTATTTTAGTTATAGCTGTACTTTTTTTTGCCTTGGTAGGGAGTGGTAATTGTGATCAGCCATGGTCCTAGCTTAAGAGTGTAACACCTGGGCTGCTTCAAAATCTGCCCTGATAGACAAACCAGCATCACTGTATTGAGCAGTAGAGTGACAGGTGGCTGTCACTTAACCAACAGTCATTGAAAGTCTGGTGTGTACTAGGCACCTGCTTGGCGCCTGGCATTTAAAGTTGAATAGATAAAGTCTCTGCCCTCTAGAGTCTTACAGCCTCATTCCAGCTAGACAGCCATCATATGAAATCTGAGAGTCTGTAGTGTGTGCGAATAGAAAGGATGGTATTTCTGAAGGTGCACCCTTAGGTAACTATTGAGAGTCAGTACTTTTGGGAAGCGGTTTACTCCTTTGTATTTCTCAGGCCTGTGTGCATCCAGAATAGTGCCGGCTGCGTACTAGGTCTCAGATACTTGTTGTTTTAGTGAACATGAAACTTCTATGGGAGATAGGAGCAAAATGCGTTCAACTTTAAAAAACTAAAATTTTGTCATTGTTTTACAGAAAATGTGCTCTAACTGGCCAGAGTAAGTCCTGTAAACACAGAATTAAATTAGGGGACTCAAGCAACTATTACTATATTTCTCCTTTTTGCAGATACAGGGTAAGTAACTTCACCATGAATTTTAATCAAGCCCACTTTGATATGAGATGTTTGACTCTTTATGACTTTTTTTTCTTTTGACCTAGATCACCTCTGTATGTAACTTTTTTACATACATTCGATATATTCAGCAGGGGCTAGTGAAACAGCAGGATGGTGAGTGTTCTTAATTGGTTACAAAATATTTACATAAACCTCCAGTAAAAAGTATAGGACATAATAGTAATGCTCAAATAAACTTTATTATTGGCACATTCATATTGAATCTTTCATAGTTCTAATAAAATGGGTAGAGAATTTGGGAACTAATGTCTTTTAAAACATATTTAACCCTTAGAACTGCCTAATTTTACTCTGATTTGAGTTTTAAGCAGAATCTGTTATAACTCTAAGGGGGTTATATTGATAAACCAGATGGCAAATGTGAGGGGAGTGAAAAGCTTATTGAAATTATGCCTAAGAAATAAAAGTAAGTTAAGCTTTAGACATGGTCAGATTTATTTTAATTGGTGAAAACCATGGGAATCTAATGATAATTTTTTCTGTATTTTGTACTTTGACATGTGAATTAAAAAAGCAGTCATGAAGATAGTTCTGAATGGAATAAAGGTTACTATATGCTGAATCAGCCGAAACATATAGATGATATATCCAAGAGAGCCAACCTCATGCAAGTGTTTTAATATTTTTAATTCGGTCTTTCATGATTACTGATGATTCTGTAGCCACATGGCTTAAATGCCAGGCATGAAAATGCATAAGGTCCAGCAACTCCAAAGCAGTGTTTCTTTTCTTTCTTTCTTTTTTTTTTTTTTTAAGATTTTATTTATTTATTTGACAGAGAGAGACAGCGAGAGTTGGAGAAGCGGGCCTCCTGCCTTCCTGCTGAGCAGGGAGCCTAATGCAGGACTTGATCCCAGGACTCTGGGATCATGACCCGAGCTGAAGGCAGAAACCTCATGACTGAGCCACCCAGGTGTCCCCAAAGCAGTGTTTCTTGAGTACATGTGATTGTTTTAAAACAAATAGCAGATACTAAGCTAGGGATAAGTCCGTACTCGTTTTGTGTTTGAATTCAAGTTGTAGAAAATTTCCTATTCATATTTTTTTAGGGACTGAATATATTTTTATATTTAAAAACTAGAAGAAGCCTGCTGTCTTTCAGTAATGTAAACCAGTGAATCTTAATTCTGTGGAAAGGTTAGTTATGCTAATAAAAACCTAATTTAGCATTTCAAAGCTTTAGTATGAGAAGAATCATATTTATTTGAATCTCATATAATTAGATTTTAATGCCTAAAAGAATGAGGGTGAAACTTCTCATTAATGTTGAATTTCAAAAGGCTGAGTAGCATAAAGTAATCTTTAAAGTGTGCAATACTTTCTATGACTTTAATAAAATTGAAATATTTTTTAATACCTGTTGGTGGTTAATAGGATTTAAGCCACAGAACAGATGATTTATGTTAAGTTAAATTGTCAAGTGTGCTTTTTCTCCCTCGTTAAAATAAATTTTGTAGGGAAGATAAAAGGTAATTTCCTTTGTGAAAATAGGGAGAAATTGCCATGAGTAGTAGTGGGGGTATAATGGTGTTAAAAGTGGCCTCTTCTCTGGTTTCTCTCACTCTTCCAGGTCACGGTACTTGGTACATATATAATGTGTAGATTTGTAGCAATTAAATTAAATATTACTAATTTTAAAATACATGTGTTATCTGTGCCTTGTGTCAAACAGGATTTAGGGCAGCTAAATCTAATGCAGGGTTTCTCAGGCTTGGTACTACTAACATTTTGTCTTTGTCGTGGAGGTGGGGGCTATCTTGTACATTGTAGGCTGTTTCCCATCATTGCTGAGCTTTTACTCTGTAGATGCCAGTAATAAAAAATGTATACAGACATTTTGTCAGAGGTACCCTTGAGGACAAAGTCTCCCCTGCTTGAAAACCACTGATCTAAATCAATCTCTGATCTGATGATATGTCAGAGGAAGACTTTTTGTCTGAAATATAAAGCCAACTTTCTTTCCCATTTACAGAGGGGGTTTGCCAAAGTAGGGAGAAGTGAAATCTACAGTTAGTCTCTACATTTATTTTTATTTCTAATTTGAGCCATATACAAGACCTTTCTCTGTTATTTCTCAAAAAGAATGTTACTGAGTTCTCTGGACTGCCTTTTATTTTCCTCTTTTTCCTGTTTTACTCTGTGTTGATGTTAATAAACAGTGGAATGGCCAAGATGTCGCAGACTAAAGTAAGAAGATCCCTACATTAGAATAATTGAGGACTGGGTGTAATTCCTTATAGTGGCAACATGATTTCCATTTGCTCTGGGCACTGAAGCATCTACCATCTGTCAGACTAAAGTGGTCATTGACGCATCTAACAAATAGTTGTAGCAAAACTGGTGAAAATTGCTCATTTATTGATAAAACTGGGATGCTCACAAATTTGTGAAAAAATTTGTATGAATTAGTAGTAATTTGGCAAGGCATTAGGTATGTCATTAGGAAATGCCCTTTTGGCATTTCAACTAATGTTAAATTTTCAGTGCAACAGCTAAAAGCTAATTAAGATGATATTTTGTGATTTATGTGTCTCCTTTTCTATTTGTGTAGTTGATCAGATGTTTTGGGAAGTTATGCAGTTGAGAAAAGAGATGTCATTGGCAAAGCTGGGATATTTCAAAGAGGAACTCTGATGCTCTGCCTGGGACCATGCATGAACCTCCCTGAACACCTGGAAAATGGCTGCATATTTTTATGGTTACTTGATATTTATTTCCAAGGAGTGGGCCCAAGACTTTTTCCCTCTTTTGCAGATTACACTAAGAAGTACTGTGATTTCTTTTAAATTGACCTATGCTGTGTCTGCTTACTCTTTAGTTGAACATACTATAAAGAATTACAGGTGTACTAGTGATTGTAATTTATAGTTGCAAAAAAAAAAAGCTAAATAAATAAAGAAATACATCAACGTTAGATTGAACACGTTTTTGCTTTCTCTTCTAGCTCTGACATGGCATGTAGGGTAAGCTGAATGCATTGAATTATAGCTTTCAAACTGCATGGCAGCCTGTGAGTGGCGAGGAAGAAGGCTAAGTGGACAGAATTAGCTCTGTCCCCTCACAAGAATGTGTTTATTTCTATCTGTTTTGTAGATTGGGCTTCAAAGAAGGATTTTATTTAAAGAAGGCAAAAAGAAGAAATCAGTACCTACCCTCTCCATCTAGAGAATGCTACTGTTAGTATTTCTGAAGAAGAGTCTTCCAGCTTTCAATATTTTCTATCTACATATGCATATTTCTGAAACAAAAAGTAGACTTTCTTCTTTAACTTAAATATTTTTTCTACATGTCTTTAATCACTACAGGGTTTTGACTGTAAGATGTTAATATGCTTTGTTTTGAAATGAGCTTAAAAATTTTTTTTCATATCATAATGCTGTGATGAATATCCTTATGCATACTTCTTTGCACATTGTTGGGTTATTTCCTTCACATAGACTTGCCTAGAAGTAAAATTGTTGGGTCAGGCTATATGTATATTTTAAAATAATCGATCTGCTTTGCCAAATTGCCCTCTACAGAAGTTGAACAAATTTATTTTTTACAGCAGCATTTTATGAGAGACCTAGTTTTCTGAAGATGGCATTGTTTTCAATCCTATCCTCAAAGATTTGGTCAGCCTTACCTGTAGAAGTTTCAATCACCAGGATGGGTAGGAGTCTACAAATAAAAGGATATTTGAGAATGCTATGGTGTGGTAGAAACCATCACTACCATGCCAAGCTGAGGAATCTGAAATTGAACATGAAAAGAACTTTGAAACTAGAATTTTATGTCCTGATAAATAGTTATTCAAGTGTGAGGGCATAATAAACATGTTCTCAGACCTTCAAAACTTCAGAAAATTTTCCATACAAAGATGCAAATTAAAAACACTTGGAGAAAGTACCTAAGTGTGAATAGAAACAAATCCAAAAGAGACTACAAGAGATTTGGGGAAAAAGAGATACTTAAGGAGTTTGTTGATGACTTTAAAAGAATAAAAGCTAAGGGTAAAGAAAATAATAAAGTATATAACGATCTGGAATTAAAATTCTTTACAATGTCAACACATTGGCAATGGGAGGAGACCATAGATTGTGTAGGTAAGGTTCCAGTCCTGTTAGATGGAAGAGAGAGAGACCAATTAATTGTGAAGGACCAAAGGAAAAAAGACCAAATAGAGAAATGAATAGTGTGATATGGAATAATATATTTATGCCTAAAGCATAAGGACATGGAAAGGTTAAGGAAAGGCTAAGGAAAGGTTAAAATACAAGTATAACTACACTGCAACACATTTTCTGGAAAAAAAAAATGGATAGAAACACTCAAATACAGAGAATAAACTGGTGGTTGCTAGAGGGGAGGGGAGTGGGCATCAGACAAAATAGATGAGGGGGATTAAGAGGTACAAACTTCCAGTTGTGAAATAAGTCACAGGGATGAAAAGTACAGCATAGAGAATATAGTCGATATAACTTTGGTGACAGTGACTATACTTAATGTGGGCATTGCATAATATATGGAATTGTTGAATTACTGTTTGTATACCTGAAACTAATATGTCACCTATACTTTGATTTAAAAAAAGAGAAAGTAGTGCTTCAAGGGAAATTTTGTAGCTTTAAATCTTTTTTTTTTTTTTTTACTTAAATTCAATTTGCCAACATAGAGTATACATCATTAGTTTCAGATGTAGTGTTCAGTAATTTATCAGGTGCATAATTGGGTGGTGGGCACTAAGGAGGGCATGTGATGTGGTGAGCACTGATTATGATATGCAGCTTTAAGTCATATATTTTTTAAGTGAACTGTGTTCAATTAAAGTTACAGAAAGACAAGATAAAAGTAAAGAGATAAGAACAGAAATAGAAAGCAAGGATGCAATAGAAGATCAGCAAAGCTGTGTGTTGACTGAAAAGATGAACAAAATAGACAAAAATTTCTGTCAAGTTACCATGGAGAAAAAGAGAAACTATACAAATAACCCATATAAGGAGTGAAAAGTGTATGTCACTATAGATAGTGCAGATACTAAACATGAGTATTATGAACATCCCAATATATTTGAAAATTTAAGCAAAAGGGTGAAATTCCTAGAAATGTTGTATTTTGATTAAAAAGAAATCAAAAGCCTGAGCAGTACTATTATTATTCAAGGAAAGGCATAGTTAAAAATCTCACAAATAAAACTCTAGGTGTAGACAACTCTAACAAACTTTAAAGAATGAGCTATTCTAATCTTACATGTATCCTGGAGAATAGAATTACTGTGTTTCATACATCAAAAACCAGTATAACCTTGATTGCAAAACCAGATTGGGACAGTCTGTACAGGTAAAAGAAAGGAAGATTATAGGTCCATTTTGTCATGGGTAGAAATGAAGAAGCAAACAATATGACAAACTGACCAAGTGGCATTTATCCCAGGAATGCAAAATGGTATATTAGAGGGGCATCTGACTGGCCCAGTCAGTAGAACATGTGATTCTTGATCTCAGGGTCATGAGTTTGAGTCCCACAGTGGATGTAGAGATTACTTGAACTTTTTTTTTAATGGTATATTAGAAAATGTATAAATCTAATTCACACTTACAGAATACAAGTGAACACTGAAAAAATAAAATTAAAAAGAATAAAAGTGAAAAACCATCCAATCAATAGATGCAGAAAAACATTCCATAATTTTTTCAGCTTGATAAAGGATATCTTAAAAAATCTTATAGTAAACACGATCCTAAGGTGGGAAATGTTAGAAGCATTTTCTTTAAAATCAACAATGGAGGGACGCCTGGGTGGCTCAGTTGGTTGGACGACTGCCTTCGGCTCAGGTCATGATCCCAGAGACCCGGGATGGAGTCCCGCATCAGGCTCCCAGCTCCACGGGGAGTCTGCTTCTCCCTCTGACCTTCTCCTCGCTCATGCTCTTTCACTGCCTCTCTCTCAAATAAATAAATAAAATCTTTAAAAAAAAAATAAAATAAATAAAATAAAATCAACAATGGAACAAAGATGACTACTGTACTCACTCGTGTTCAAAATTGTACTGTGTTAGTGCAGCAAGATGAGGAAAATATACAGTGGTTGGGAAGGAAAAAATAAAAATTATGCTATGATTGTCTACATAGAAAAGTCTCCCATCAAATTATTAGACATAATTGGAGAGTTTAGTAAGGTGGGTAAATATAGGATCAATATATATTTGTGAATTGTACATATATGCAGCCACAGTTAGAAAATAAGATTTTTTAAAAGACACCAAACTACTGCAAAAAGAATTCTGAAATACCTAGTAAGAAAACTAACCAAAGATGTGCCAGGTCTGTGGAGGAAAAGTTACAAAACTTAATTTAAAAAAAGCATTGAAAAGGACTAGAATGAACTATGTTCATGAGTAGAAGAACAATATTTTTTAAGAAAATGAATGTGTAGATTTAATGCATCTCCAAACTAAATCCCAAAATTTCCGCTGGAATTGAGAAACTGATCAAAATTTGTGTGACAGAGTCAAGAATGAAGAATGACCAAGGCACTTCTGAAGTACAAGAAAGGAGGAGGAATTCATCCTACCAGAAGGACATTTTATGAGGTGGAAGTATTTAAGAAAGTGGGACACGGTGCAGAAATAGAGAAATGGCCAATGGATAGAATAGAGAGCTCCAAAGTAGACCCACATATATTTGTAAATTTTGTATTGTCCGAGAAGACATGGTAGGTCAATGATAGGACTTATAATTAAATGGAGCTGGAAAAAGACAAAGGAATGTATGGAATTGGATCTTTTCCTTACACCATACAAAAACTGTTTTAAATGTCCCGAAACTATAGAACTTCTGATGTAGAAAATAGAGTTGAAATTATAGGTGAAATATATTTTGAAAATACAGGTGAATACCTTCCTGATCTTCAAAGAACTTTTATTTTTAAGATTTTATTTATTTGACAGATCACAAGTAGGCAGAGAGGCAGGCAGAGAGAGGGGGAAGCAGGCTCCCCACTGAGCAGAGAGCCCGATGCGGGGCTTGATCCCAGCACCCTGAGATCATGACCTGAGCTGAAGGCAGAGGCTTAACCCACTGAGCCACCCAGGCGCCCCTTCTAAGAACTTCTTAAACTGAAAGCAAAAGAAACTATAAAAGATGACCATGAAAAAAAGTTGTGCTATGTTATAAATTGTTAATTTAGAACTTTTGTTTATCAAAAGGCATGTTAAAACCAAACTACAAGCTATGAGAAGATACTTGCAAAACTCATAACCTTAAGAATAGATGAGTATCAAGAATATATACAGAAATTCCACATATCAAAAAGAAAAATAGAACAGGAAATGGCTGGAACAGGTCCTTCACAGAGTTGGAAATTCCTGTGGGCTAATAAATTATTAAATGGTCTTCATTTACTAACAGGGAAAGCAAATCAAGACCACAGTGACAGGTTTAAATTCAACTGGCAAAAATTAAGCCCAATGAAGTCAAATGTTGGAGAGAATTTCAATAGGAATACTCATTAATTGCTGGTGGAAGTGCCAAATGGTACACCTACTGTGAAAAACGATTCATTTGAAAAGTTGAACATTCCCCATGGCCCACCAGCTCAGCTTATATAGGCATATAGTCAAGAGAAGGACTTGTACAAAGTGCCCTGGACTGCATCTGTAAGAATGTTTTGGAAAAAATCCAAATGTCCATCTAACAGGAGGGTAAAGTGTTGTGCGTTCACATAAGGGACTATCACGTGGCAGGCAAAATTAATGAACATCGGCTACATGCAATGCAGCAACTTAATATAACACAGATTGTTCAGAAGACTGTATGACAATACTTTTCCCATAAAGTTCAAAAACCAAAACTGAACAATTGTTTAAGCATGTATATATATATAGAACAAAACTATTTTTTAAAAACCCAAATAGTGATAAACCCAAAGTTTGGGATAGGGTTACCTCTGGTATGGAGGAAGAAAAGGGAGAGAAGTGGGAAGAACAAATGTAAGAGTAAGTCATTGTTGCTGTTCTAGTCCCTGGGTTGGATGTTGGGTTCACTTGCCATGAAGAGTACATATATGAATGAGGACAGTTGTGCACAGACCACTGGTGGTGTGTTATGAACCAGTGCTCCTGCATTCAAGAACAAAAAACAGGACCTGCTGATGAATTGGATTTGAGAGAGAGGAAAGGAGAAAAGTAGGGTCTGAATCCTAGGCTTTTCGCTTAAGTTATTGCAATTATTGAGATGGGGAAATCTGGGATAGGTTCAAATTATGTATGCATGGAATAGAGACAAGAACTCAGTGTTTGATGCGTTAAGTTTTAGAGGCCCATTAAGCATCAAGATGGGGATATTAAGTAGGTATTGATATACAAGTTCAAATTCAATGATTAGGTCAGGCTAGGTGATGAGTTTGGGAGTAGTTTAGCTGTGGAATCAGATAGGAGTTTAGGGATACTTTGGAGATGGAGACGTATGGCACTGGGAAAGAAAAAGCCTGCAAAGAAGGCTGACTACAGAGGAGCTAGCAAAAATGGCGAGGCAAAGGAGATGGAAAAATTAGTGTGCTGATGAACCTTGGCTCAGAAGAGCATTTCTGGACAGAATTTAATTGCCTAGACTACCAATTCTAGAAAAGAGTTAAAGACTTTTTGATGAATTTATTTTTTTGTAAGATTTTATTTATTTATTTGACAGAGATCACAAGTAGGTGGAGAGGCAGGCAGAGAGAGGGGTAAGCAGGCTCCCCGCTGAGTAGAGAGCCCGATGTGGGGCTCAATCCCAGGACCCTGAGATCATGACCTGAGCTGGAGGCAGAGGCTTTAACCCACTGAGCCACCGAGGCGCCCCTTTTTGATGAATTTCTATAAATAGTTTCAGAGCTGAGGAGAGAGCCTGGCCTAATGGAGAGAAGTTGGATTAGGAGTTGCTCAGGAGAGCTGCATTCGCCAGGGATGGTTCCCAAAACTGATCAGTTAGGCAGGTCACCACTCCTCTTCGGCCTCTTCAATGAAGGGTAAATCAAGTGTCTCTGTCGTCTCTCCCAGCTCTAGAACAATCCACAACCTTTGACTCAGCATTTATACTGGAAGAACAAAGGTTCAGTTCCTGAACATTGGATTTCAGCCCTTGAATGGCAACCACCGACCTACCCACTCTGCACCACCGCCATGTGAATTCTGTGTGTTTTCATTTTGTGCAGCTAGAGTCTTACATGAGTCTGCTTTTATTAGAGACTTTGTTTTTAAAAGTTTTCTTTGTTGTGTTTTTCCCTCAGTAATTTTGACTCAGTGTTTAAGACAGAGAGGTCAAAGCAGTATGAATTTATATTTGCGTCTAACTTTTGTGCTAGAAAAATAGTCCCCCCCCATGGAATGTAGTATAATTACCATTCACCAGTTTCTTATCTTTTATATAGACAAACAAGGGCCCAGTAGTGTCTGTTAATTTTTGTGCAGAACTTCTTGACAGAATTCCTCCTCATCGTTCACATGTATCTGGGTCTTGTGTGTGCCAGGTGCTGCTGTAGGTGCAGGAGATAGAGCAGTGAGCAAGACAGGTGAGGTCCGTTCTCGCGGAGCTCTCCGTTCTGTGAGTAATGGGCAAGAAGACTAATATTAAAAGGTAAGTGCTCTAGAAATACTTAAAATGGGGTAATGAAAAACAGCAAAAAGCCCGAGTGTATGGTTGGTGTCAGGGAGGTAGATAAGAGAAAACTAGAGAGGGAGGCATAGGGTCAGACAACGTAGGTCTTAGTAAGCCACAGTGGGGAATTTGAGGTTTTCTGTGACAGCTTTGGTCACAACTCTAGCTGGCTCTTTCTTAGCTTTTAAATACTGGAATCCCTAGAGTTTTGCCCTGGGCCCCCTTCTTGTTATCAAAATATTCTCTAGATCATCTCATCTGGGCCCCTAGCTTTGAAAATCAAGTACCGTTTGCATTTAAATCTCCCATCTCCAACCCTGACACCCCTTCCCTAGCTTTGGGCTCTTGTATATCCATTTGCCCATTGGCCCCTCCACTCAGACTTCTAATGGGCATCTCAAACCCGACATTGACACTTAGCCCAGTTGCTTACACAACAGTCTAGAGCTTATTCTTGGTTCTGTCACCACCACCTCCAATCCAGTCCATCAGCAAGTCACACCAACTCTGCAAAATATACCTTGAAACTGTCCACTTCCCTCCATGTCCACTACAATCACTCATCCAAGCCAGCATCTTTTAAAAACTAAAATTTAAAAAGTTACAATACCACAAATAACCAAAGCTGCTGAAATATAGAGAAGAATAAAACCCTAACAGCAGCTCAGCTTTTACCTATTTATGTTTGGAGTTTTCTAGGAAACGTCATTACCCAAACATCTAAACCACAGCTACATTAGATTATGGCTCAAGAGATGAATCTCTACCAAATCTGTGCAAAATGGGGATGCCCAATAGAATTAGGAGATCTTAGAGACGTAAAGACCATAATCAAGGACATATGGGTGGTATTTGTTATTCTCTGAGAGGGAGAAACCTTAAACCCCCATTGCCACCAGCTGGATTGGGCCTTCAGATGTGTGTTCTGGACTCATCAATTAATACAGATATATTTTCCAGCCCTTCCTTCCCAACAACTTTCTTCTACATTCTCTTTACCTTCCTCAAACCGTGTGGGTTGGTATCGGTTAGCCTCTCCCTTGGAGGTTGCACACCGCATGCCGCAGGCAGAATCACGTCTCCACGTATGTGCTGTTTGCCCTTGATGATGTGTTGGTTTATTTTTGCATTCGATTTGTTTCTGAACAAATTAGTTGCAACGTTTAAAAATGAGATTTAAAATTAAAATCTGCATTTCTAGCTTCGCTTTTAAAATTGGCCACTTGACAACACTGAATCCACATTCTTGGAGGAAGCTGAGGGATTCTACCTGTTGGGGGGGCCCCATCCTTTAGCAGGGCTTGTAGCCTGTTTGCTCTATGCCCCACCACCCCTGTCTTCCTGACCCCAAGACTAAAGGGTCACTTGTCAGTTATCAATATGCTTACGTGGTTGGTTTTTGCTCACGTGGACCCATTGTACTCACTCACCTGCCTGGCCTGGTAAGTATTTGAGCTTGGGATCCTATTCTAACTTTGCAGCTCAGCCCATCACCTGCAATCTGATTTCTCTCCCTTTTTTGTTTCTGCTCACTCACTACTCTGATGCTGAGACTGAGGAGTCTGGGTGAATCATTGGGCTGGATCCTCTGTCGTCATGTGGCAGTGAATACAGCGTGAAGACTTACTTCCAACGGCCTCCAGGAAACGTGGCTGGGAACTTCTCTTGGGAGTCTAGATTTAGCCCTGGCCACATGTCTTCAGCATCCTAATTCATATTGCACCTAAGGGCATCTACTTAAAAGTATCATTTGGCCTCTTCCTTGCTCTGCACATCCCATCTGTAGCCAATTTTGGATTCGATACCATCTTCAGGCTTTAATACGGGTCCAACTTTGTTACTGCCCTAACCAACACTTTCCAACACAGCTATCTTTCAAGTAAGATTTAATTACATCATGCATGACCGCTGCATAAATAGAAATCATGGACAGAGAGTATATATTTGTACAGAATCAGATGTTGCCCAGCATTAAAAATCTACCCAAATCCTTCTTCAACTTATTTGCCACCTTTCCTCTCCACGTAGCACACACTGCCCCAGCTCTTCTATATACATGTGCCATTGTTTGAGTCTCCTCCAGTTTCAGCTCTTAGTGACACCCCCTAGATTAAATAAATCTCTACTTCCTCTGTTCTCATGAGATGTTTTCCCCAGGCCTTACCAGCATCTCCTTGAGTTAGAGTTACTTGTGTTTCTCGCATGCTCCACATTTAAACCTGGGGAGGGCTGGGGCTATTATTACTCATCTTTTTCCTTCCTGCACCCAGCAGAGAGTTCAACACAAGTTGAACTGAAAAAATAACAACAACAACAACCACAACGTAGAAAATTCATCTCTTTAAGCAACTTGATGACTTGTCCTTGAAGCTCTGGGGCCCAATATAACCTTCAAAATAAGATTTTAAGCCTCTCTCTCACTTTTTCCCCCCAATATAGAATTATCTTGCTTGTTTTTGAGGAACAGTTTATATGTGTGAAGTTTTAAAATACTTATTAGGAAGCAGACCACATCATCTGTATTAATTCTAACAATAATGAAGCAATCAGACAAACCCTGAAAGTGGGACATTCCATAAGACAATGGGCCTGGATTGTTAAAAAAGTGTCGATGTCATAAAAAGCCAAACGACTAAAGATGACAATATCTCTATATCTCTATCTTTAAAAGACATAACCAAAGGCAATGCATGAACATTTATTAGGTCCTTGATCAGAAAACAAAAAGTCACAAAAGACATTTTGGGGACAGTGGGATTAATATTTACAAGATATTAGTATTAAATTTATTACATTTCTTGGGTATAATGATACTGTGATTATGTGGGGAAATGTCCTTATTTATTAATATACAGAATTATTTCTGGTGAAATGTCAAGATGTCAGCAACTTATTTTCAGATGGCCTAGCCAAAAATGTATATAGCAAGAGAGAAAAAGCAAAAGTGGAAAAATATTAGTAATTAGTATATCTGGATGAAGAATGAGTGGGTATTTATTTCATGGTACTATCCCTGCAGCTTTTCTATAGATTAAAAATGTTTTCAAGACAATAAGTTGGGGAAAAAGAGAAAAGGAAGAGACTAAAAGACAATTTAATTTCCTAATTGTATTCTTAGGCTACTGTTAAGTAAATGAATACCTGAGCGGGAAAGCAGAACTTTTATATTTAGTAGTGAAACCAGCTAATAATAGTGAACCATATGTACTCCGCTGTGAGAGTTACTGAATCAAATGCCATTTTGTTGCCCATTAGAGGGGCTTCTCATACGTTATACTTTCAAAGAAAATAAAATCTGGAGGAGATAGACTTGGTGTGTATCAAAGGAATGTAAGTTTCCACTGTGGTTAAATTTGGAAATACTTCACAGATCTTAACTTTTCATTAGCACAAGCCTGTTTAAATTATCTGCTATTCAAGGTATCTAAAAAAGTGATTACATTGATGTGCCCCCTTTCTCTAGGTAAAAAACACACACAAACTGTATATTTGCCTGGTTATGGCTAAATTGATCTGGTTGATAGAGAGGGAGAGATAAATATATTGGTGTAAAAGGACAAATAAGAGATAAGACTATGTATTTATTGCCCATTTATGTAATTATATGTGTCACTAAGGACAAAGGTCCTTAAAACAAAGACGAAAGGCAGAGTAGAAACAGTTCCCTACAGTAAGATAGATGGATTTGTTACCACTTCCCTCACCATGAATTTTTTTTTTCCCCTGTATGGTCACATATCCTGGTTTTATAATCATTTTGAGAACCTAACCATCTTTCTGGACACATTTGTTGGCAGAAGATAGGCTTCGCTCCAGTAAAAAGAAAATGAAGACTTTTCAAGAGCTTTCATAGGCTTCAAGTCGAGAGGACAGCCCTTACTTCCTGAGCTCGGAGAACCCTTGTTCTGGGAGGAAGTATCAGTAGGACTCCAGCACCATGGATGTGTTAGGGGAAAATGAGGCCCTGCAGCAGTTCTTCGAAGGTAAGAGGCCAGTTTCCAACATGCACTTCCTGCTTCTGAGAAATGGCTCTGCTCACGATCACTGTTTCACCTTTTTGGAATTCACTTAAACTTGGCCTGGGAAGAAATGCTATCGTACTAACTGGCCTAAAATTGGAAGTGGAGGTTTATTTGCTGTGTTTCTAGCAAAAATCAATGGTAGTGATTTAAAAGAACACAGAATTTCCATCTTCTAGCTTGGCTGTTAAAAGAATCACGGGGTCAGCATATCTATGTTGTTAGTGTTTGCCTCTGTCCTGTGCTAGACTGTATTTCTTCTAATCCCCTACATTTCAAAAATTGCGGGTTTGTCTTGTCTCTAAAATTATTGAATGTAGCAAGAAAGATGTAAGATTTTATTAAGACAGTTTTTCTCTGAGTATATAAAACAGCAAAGGAACACCTCCTCCCCCTTTCCATTTTGTTTTTCACAACACTTTGTTTTTTCTTAAGATTTCGTTTATTTATTTGAGAGAGAAGAAGAGAGAGCCTGAGCACAAGTAGGGGGAGGCAGAGGGAGAAGCAGACTCCCTGCTGAGCAGAGAGCCTGATTCAGGGCTCAATCCCAGGACTGGGATCCCAATCCCGGGATCAGGACCTAAACCCAAGGCAATGGCTTAACTGACTAAGCCACCCAGGCGCCCCTCACAACATTTTAATAATGTGCAACTGAATAAAGACTTGTTTTTGAAGGGACAGGCATACAATAGGAATGAGTACTTTTTCTCTGAGAGAGGCATACTATAGGACATGGTTACACAGATTTTCTTCCTTCTAAAAATCTGAACTGGCGGTAAAGCTTCTCATATTTAGTGGGTTAATGTTCTCATGGAGGGTCTGTTGAAAATGTCATTGCCATTGGAGACTTCAGTGTGGCTTTGGTGTTTCATCAGCCATGCTCAGACTTCCACGTGAAGGGAACTGTGACCATACCTTTTATACATTTGAAAGGTATTTCCCAGGAGGAAATAGGAGAATTGAGGGAAGACCTGTTTATTCACAGAATCTCGAGGGCAGTTTGCCCCACATTGAGAAATGCTTTTGGCCTTTCTTATGATTTGTAGAGTGCCTGACAAATTCTAGACATTAAAAGGTTGAATGGAATTGACCCAACACCAAAAAGTACCAAATACAGATGATCATACCAAAGAAGTGGTGAGATTCTAGGTCACCATCAGAAGGAATCAATACAATATGGTGGTTTCTGTGGCTTGGATTTTGCCAGAAGTAACAAGAAGAAATGTAAGACCAAGAGAATTACCACATTATCTCAGTTGGGACCCATCCCATGGGATATTTGGTCTTTGACAGTGGCCAGATCAGTGTGTCCCTGTGGGCCAGGCTTTGCACACAGTAGGCACACTAACAGCTCTATTTTATATTCTATGATTTTATATTCTATGCAACTTTCATTCTAGCAGTGTGTAGCAATCTCCAAGCTCTAGCTACTAATGCTTTATTTTAGGGAAACCACCAATTCATTTTATAAAATCATGAA
The DNA here is from genome assembly GCA_004024625.1 of Mellivora capensis. Classification (NCBI taxonomy): domain Eukaryota; kingdom Metazoa; phylum Chordata; class Mammalia; order Carnivora; family Mustelidae; genus Mellivora; species Mellivora capensis. The sequence continues at coordinate 34,043 of PISX010007949.1, read as the reverse complement.
GTCTATTTGATTCCATCTAGACCTAGAAAGTTAATCTGGTCTACCTTCTGGTTTCTGTTCCAATAGGATTCCTAGACTGTCTTTGTCTTATTTTTAGATGTCTCTAAGGATAGTTTCATGAGTCTTCTCTGTAGCTTGCTAAAATATCCGATTATTATTTTAATAGTATTTTTCTTAGCTTAAACCAAACTCTGTTGCTCCATTTGAAGCCTTTCTTTTCATGAGGGAGCAGTCATTTCTCCTCATTTTTAGAAATAAAAAAATAGGGGCACCTGGGTGGCTCAGTGGGTTAAGGCCTCTGCCTTCGGCTCAGGTCATGATCCCATGGTCCTGGGATCGAGCCCTGCATCTGGCTTTCTGCTCAGCAGGGAGCCTGCTTCCTCCTCTCTCTTTCTCTCTACCTGCCTCTCTGCCTACTTGCGATCTGTCAAATAAATAAATAAAATCTTAAAAAAAAAAAAGAAAGAAAAAAATAGAGGCACTAGCTTAAGTGATTCCCTTCTGCCTGAAAACCATACAGCTAGTTGTCAATTTCTTATTACCTCCACTCTTGAGCAAATACTAAGCACCCACCATGTGCCTAGTCCAACGACTGCCTCTTTTCAATGGTAGTTTGTAGGGCTTTGTAGTCTTTCCCTTAGATCTTAGTGATTCCTTTCTGAAATATTCCTTAGAATGAGGACAGCGAAACTAGATATGGTATTCTCTTGAGGAGAGCCAGTTGCTCATGCTCCTGTTGATGTATCAGTTCTTTTTTAAATTTTTTCTTGAGAGGGAGAGGGAGGAAAGGGGCTGAGGGAGAGGGAAAGAGAGAGAATCTTTTTTTTTTTTTTAAGATTTTATTTATTTATTTACAGACAGAGATCACAAGTAGGCAGAGAGGCAGGCAGAGAGAGAGAGGAGGAAGCAGCTTCCCCAACAAGCAGAGAGCCCGACGTGTGACTCGATCCCAGGACCCTGAGATCATGACCCGAGCCAAAGGCAGAGGCTTAACCCACTGAGCCACCCAGGCGCCCCAAGAGAGAGAATCTTAAGCAGCTCCCTGCTGAGCCTGGAGCCTGACACAGGGCTCCATCTCACACCCCTGAGATCATGAGCTGAGCTGAAATCAGGAGTTGGCTATTTAACTGACTGAGCCAGCTGGGTGCCCCTGTCAGTTCTAATTAAATGCGATCTTGTATTTAAAAAAAGAAAAAGAAAAAAAAAACAAAACAAGGTCTGAAAAACCAAGAAAAGTTGTGGCAATTTGTTACCTAGCTGAAAGCTATTTTTCTGTTTCCTCAGATCCTTCAGTCTAAGAAACTAAACCTTAAATGCATTTTCCTCATGAACGTGTTGGATTGGGGTCCCTGGCTAGTTCAGTTGGTTAAGCGTCTGCCTTTGGGTCCTGTCATGATCCTAGAGTCCTGGGAAGGAGCCCCATGCATGTCAGGCTCCCTGCTCAGCGGGGAGTCTGCTTCTCCCTCTCCCTCTGCTCCTCCCTGTTTGCGTTCTCTCTCTCGCTTGCTCTCTCAAATAAATAAGTAAAATCGTTAAAAAATAATAGGATAAAAAGTATCTGGATTGACAATATCATTTTCAATTAAATGGTCTTACGTGTCAAAGCTCATGATGATCTTAGTTTTTGTTTTAAACTTTATGCCGAAATCTTTATGATGTGTGTCAGGAAAATGGCAAGAACAAAGGGCAATTTCAGGTGGCTAGCAATTCTAATTCTAATTCCCAGTCTGCCACTGATGCAATAGGTAGGCCAGTGAACTAAAGCAGAGAAAGATCGGGTATTCTAGCGATCCCAGCATCCTCTGGGAACTGATACCATGTGACATGTTTGGCTCTTTCAAGAAAGCTGGTTCCACTGCAAGAGAAAGGTTATCAGAAGAGAAGCACCTTATTTTATTTATAATAACTAAAACTTGGTTACAAGCTAAATTCCTAATAGTGTTGGATTAATTAAATGAATTATTATTTTTCCATGTAATGGAATATTTATAACTATAAAAATGATGATAAAAATGGTTTATTATATAAAGGGGAAAAGGGGATTATAAATTGGTGTATATAATTGAGTATATGTGTATACATATATACATGTATATGTAACTTCCCAGAACAAAGTTTATTAAAGCTGATTTGTAAACAGTTAATATAGGGACTCCTGGGTGGCTCAGTCAGTTGAGCATCTGCCTTCTGCTCAGATCATGATCCCAGCATCCTGGGATCAAGTCCCAAGTCTGGCTCCCTGCTCAGCAGAGAGCCTGCTTCTCCCTCTCCCTCTGCCTGCTGCTCTGCTTACTTGCGCTCTCTGTCAAATAAATAAATAAATAAATAAAATCTCAAAAAAAAAAAGAAGAAGAAAACAGTTAATATCTATACATACATGCTCACACATAGACACAGAACCGACTGGAGGAGTATGCTTCAAGTATTAATAGTCGTTATCTCCTAGTGATAAGAACATGGGGATTTTCATTTTCCTCTTTATACTTTATTATTTAAGTACTTAATAGTTGAAATGTATTATGTTGTAATCAGGATATGTTAAATAGAGGAGAATGAGTTTAGTTCAGCAAAACTCTTCTGTTTAAGATCCATGGATAAAGAAAAAATTACAGAAGACTTTGATACAGATGAAAAAGATTATAGACCTCCTCCATAGTAAACCATGCCTAGATCACATCCTTCTGGGGTATCGAATTCTGTGGGATTTATACCTTTCATTGTGTTAGAGCTATTTTAAAACTCTAGATGTTGTAGGTAACTGATATCCATGTAAATGATTTTGTCTATAGATAATGTAAATGAACTTGGTTTAAGTGGGTAAAAGCCAGTTTTGCATTTACTTGTAAAACCGTTCCATGGCCTAGATGGATAGATATAGGTGTTGTAGATCTAGATCTAGATCTGCTGTTTGAATTCTCCTTGAGTGGCTCAGTCAGTCGAGGGTCAGACTCTTGATTTCAGATCAGGTTGTGACCTTGCGGTCCTGGGATCAAGCCCCAGATGAGGCTCCACGAACAGCAGGGAAACTGCTTCTCTCCCTCTCTCTCCTCCTCTCCTTCGACTCCTCCCCCTGCTTGTGCTCTCTCTCAAATAAATCAATAAATCTTTTTTTAAAAATTAGGTAGTTAAATTCTTTGATGTGCATTCATCTTATATTTGTATGAACGTCATGATTTTCTTTTTTTTTTTTAAAGGATTTTATTTATTTATTTATATAGAGAGAAAGACAGCAAGAGAGGGAACACAAGCAGGAGGAGTTGGGAGAGGGAGAAGCAGGCTTCCCACCAAGCAGGGAGCTGGGCACGGGGCTGGATCCTAGGACCCTGGGATCATGACCTGAGCCTAAGGCAGACACTTAAGGACTGCGACACCCAGGAGCCCCAGTCATGATTTTATCTTTAAAATTAGATATCCTTTAATACTTGAAAAGTTTTAAGTTGGTTAACTTGGACTTTATCAATTAAGTTTGAACGAGATTAATAACAACATTTATTACACATTTACCATGTGCCCAGCACCATGCTATTCACTTTAGGTTCATTACTTCATTTAATTCTTACAACGGCTCTCTGGGTAAAAAGGAATAAGCAAATGAAATGCAGTAAATCTCATTCTTCAGTTTACTTCTTCTTCTTTTTTTTTTTTTTTACTTTTTTGAAAGCTGTGATTTCACATTCTTAATTTGTTTCCTTACGGGTATTTCTTTGGACTACCTTGATATCAGAGGAACTCATCTTTTATTCCCAGGCTTTTTAGAAGATTTTATAAAAACTGATTTGAGGAGTGCCTGAGTGGCTCAGTGGGTTAAAGCCTCTGCCTTTGGCTCAGGTCATGATCCCAGGGTCCTGGGATCCAGCTCCTCACCGGGCTCCCTGCTTGGCAGGGGGCCTGCTTCCCTCACCCCCACCCCCAACCTGCTTCTCTACCTACTTGTGATCTCTGTCTGTCAAATAAATAAATAAAATCTTAAAGAAAAAAAAAACTGATTTGAGGGACACCTGGGTGGCTCATTTGGTTAAACACCTGCCTTCGCCTCAAGTCATGATCCCAGAGTCCTGGAATAGGGACCTGCATGGGGCTCCTTGCTCAGTGGGGAACCTGCTTCTCCCTCTACCTGCAGCTTCCCCTACTTTTGCGTGCTCTCTCCCTCTGACAATTAATAAATAAAGTCTTTTAAAAAATTTTAAAAACTGATTTGAGAAGAATATTTAATTGTTCATTGTATTTAATCTTTAAAGAGGAAGTTTTCTGAATTGAAAACTTATTTAGCTCTTCTTGGTCATGTCCTGAAGTACATTCTTAAACACTTGCTGGCTTTTCTTGAAAGCAAAAGAGGAGATTCCTACCCTGACTGCATGGAGTGGGAAAAAACCACATAGTAAGAGCAGATAACTAGGAGAAACACAGGAAGACACTGGTCCACTGAAACTCCAGCACATTCTTTGAAGTTTGGGGAGCAGGTGACTTCTAGAACCCGGAGCTGTGGTCAGGCAGGAACCACCTGACAGCTCTGAGATCTAAGAGGAAGAACAGTCCATTCAGGAAGCAGCTGTCAACAAACTTCCAAATAGTTTCTGCCCCCTTCACTCTGCTTAATATTTAAAATGTTAGGTAGCTGTTATTAAACAAGAGTTGTAGGGATGCAGGATAGGCAAAAACATCTGCTGCCCACAAACTGTACAGGGATACCCTGGAGGGCCACATGTTCAGGCAAATGGAGAAAATACAGAACTCTGGAGTGGTGACTCAAGTGCCCAGCCCCCATGGGATGGATCTAGGAAGGCTTCCAAGGAAGGTAAGCAGAATTGTTGAGGAGGAGAAGAGATGTCGCTTAGAAAAGTGCCTATGTGCATATAGTAGACAGTCAGTAATATTAATCGAATAAATGAATGAAAGAACGATGCAAAAGACTATTCTAGTCAACAAAGAGTGATTGAACTTAGGTTTGGAGAACCCAGCAAATTCAAATATAGGAAGAAGGAAAACTTGCCCAGGAAGAAGCGGAAAGCTCCAGTGAATAGAATAAACAGAAGCAGAGCCGAAAAAGTGTTGCCAGGTGATGGAAAGCCTCAGATGAATGGTAAATGTATTAAGTGGTCCTTGCATGTTATTTCTCCAAAAGTGAAACCAGCTCTAACTGGTGGATGAGTCTGAGTCTGACTTCCTATGAGAGGCATCAGAAGCTCCGAACACCTATCAGCAGTGCGGGAGGCCAAAGCTACAGTGCCCAAGGCTGGCCCTGGGCAAGGCTGTTTTGTGAGGGAAGGGTGTCTTTGGCCTCAGGCCAGTCTCTCAATTCTTTGTTTTTCTTTCACTTTCGGACCACCACTTTCTCATCTTCCCAGCACCCTTTTGCCCTCTTCTTTCTGTGCCGATAAAACTTGAGCGTGCACAGAAGGTACAAACAGCAAATGATCAGATGTCATCACACATCTCTGTAGAGCCTTGAACTTGTGTGCTTTCAGCAAACACGAAGATGTTTTGACCAAATGAGTCGAAAAAGTTTGCATCTCTAAGTGTAGGTTTGGTTGCTCTTCAATGGTGGAATTTTAGATGTTGTGTCTTGGCAACATCCTATGGTTATCATTGTAGGCCTGATTTTATTGAACATTTATTACGTGCTGGGTATAGAGTTTAATTAGGAACATGGATTCTGAGTCAGCTGTCTTCGATGTGAATCCTGGTTCTGCCATTTATTGCCTCTCGGATGATGGAGAAGTGGGTAACAGCATTATCCCAAATTTTGGTTGTATTATCTCTACGCCTGGCACAGAGAGCTTAATTAATATTAGATATTGTTATTCTCGTTGTTAACTTGCTAGCACTTTCTCTGTGTGACATCAGCAGTCCTGTGAGGGATTTTTATCCTCCCATGAGAATCAGGAGGCTGGAGGAGGTTAACTTGCTTGAAGATCTTCCCGGTAGAACGTGGATGCGAGTTCCTCACATGTCCTTTTCTTTTATTGAATCAGCCAGTCAAAGTGAGCCAGGGGTTGCCCTCACGCGGAGGGATTCAGTGGTGAACAGAGTCCTTGTTCCAAAGCAGCTCCTCTTCTGGCTGAAGAGAGAAGACAAGCAAGGGTATAGAATAACTTCAGAGAGTCATTAATTATGAAGAGAATAAAACCAGACAGTTGTGCAGAGAGAGACTGAAGATGGCAGGGAGAGTAGGTGACATAAGCTCAGGTAACCAGGAATGCTTCTGAGGAGGTGGCATTCCAGCAATTCCGTCCACTAGGGGTAGGATTGCTGGTCAGGGCTGTGTCTGTGTGAGACTTGTGCTCCGTTACTTTAGGTGAGGCCAGTCATTATGTTTGAATGATTTTCTATTCAGCCACTTAAGCGCAGGCTTAGGGTAGGGGAAGAATTGGGTTTTTACAAAGTTGAGGTTTTCCCAGGTGAGTCCCAGGTGAGAGAAGGGAAGAGAGTGACTAGCCTTTGCAAGGAAGTAATTGGAGTGATGGGCCCTGACACCTCAGCTGGGTAAGAAAGGAAGGGTGAGTCGCAAGGGGTGAAGAGGTGTGGAAAGGTGGCGGTAAGGATCCCAGTGGGTGAAATGATAAGAGTAGAGGCATCCGTGTCAATGAGTGGAAAGGATGAGCTGGTCAGAGAAGACAACACTTGGAACTGAGACTTCAGAGGGTGGTGCAGCTACTGGTTTGATGCCAGCGTTTCGCAGAGTGCCACGATGGAAGGTGTCTGAGGTGAGGTGGAGAAAAGGTGGGAGGTGAGGAGTTTAAGAACCCGAGAGGCTGGGAGAGTATTGGGTGGATGTGGAAGCCCTGAGGAGTGATGGCAAAAGTGGTGTTGCAGAGAGGAAGAGAGGGAAGCACATGCTGGATGTCCAGTGAGACAGCAATAGTGAATGAGCAAGAGGTTCCTAGACGGTGCTACCAGGAGGGGCCTGGTCACCTGGTATGTGCTTCGTTGGAAGAAGGGAGGAGGAAAGCTAATCTGAAGACAGCAGAAGAGTAAGGAGAACACCTCCCGCTTTCAGCCCCCAGGAACATGTGGGAGAACCTTCATTGGAGATGTTCTGTAATTTAACCAGTTCTTATGGCTGGACATTTGGGCTTGCTCTAGATCTTTCCCTGTTCTACATATAATGTGATCAAGTTTCCCCCCAAACCCTTAGTTATTTACTTTGTATGAATCTCCTCAAAATAGAGTTACTGGCATATAGAATTTTTTTAAATTAGTTCTTTAAGACAACTTATCTGCTAGGAAGGTTTTTTTTTTTTTCTTTTAATCAATCTGTAGACTGTCCCTATCACTGCTGTTTGATATTAATTTTCATTTTTTGACTTAAAAAGATACTCTGTGCCCAGAGTTCTTCACCTGGGTTAAGATTCAGGGGGACTCGAAGCCTGCGATACTGAGTGGAAACAGGTATTTGTGTAGGCTAATATGTTAGTGGAAGCCTCCATACTTTTCATCAGGTGCCCAGTGAGGTCTGTGAATCAGAAGAGCTGAGGAACCCCTGCTCTGGTCTCGGGCTGTTGGCGGCTTCCCTCACCTGCCCCTCCTGAGGACCCCGAGCCTGGAGCCCCCATGATAGAGAGGACGCCCTTCAAACTAGGGAGAAGATTCTAGACTGGGGCATGGTTCAACAGAGTCTAGAAACTTACAGGCTCTACTTAAAATGTTGTTAAGAGATGGGAAAGGGAGATCTGATGGCATGATTAAAAGCAGTGATGAAAAAAAGTTAACGGTTTTATCTCTGTATTCTGAGCTGTCACCTTATCAGAAAATGCTTATAGCAAAGGGATACTGTAATCAAAAAGGGAATGAATTCTTCAAAGTCTGATCTCAGTTTTACTAGTGGGTATAAAAAAATCTCCAGAAAAAGGTGATTATTTCCTCTGCATTGGGCTTTCTTCAGTCCCCAGGGGTGTTCCAGAAGCACCTGAAGAGAGGCTTCTGGGGGCCCAGTCTGCTAGGCGGAAACTCTCGGCACTGGATCAGCATTTGGTGATTATTTGTGCCTAGCTTGCTTCTAAAAAGATTCTGGGTGCACTTTATATTATAGAATACCTTAAACTTGATTTAATCAAGTCAATACTAGGGAATAGAAAGGATAATAAAGCATCCTGGGGCTGTGTGAATAATGGCAAAATTCAGGTATCGGTGGGTTAGCCGGGAGATTGAAATCTCTTCTCTCAACTCTATCCCTCCTTCCAGACGTTCACTTCTCTTTCATCACCAAAATACCCTGAAAATACATCTGAAAAATACCCGCTCTATTCTTCACATCCTATTTGCTTTTCAACCCAATTTAATCGGGCTTCTGCTCTGACTTGCTCATTTGGAATTTCTTCTAATTGCTGGATGGCATTAAAAATGCTCGACCTCATCCTCCTGGCCGTGACTCTGGGATTCGTCACCATCACCCATTGTTTACTCATGGAAACTCTCTCCTACTTGATGCCCTGGCACCTTCTCTTCTGGCTCTCCTCCAGCCTGTATCCTTTCAGGTGCTTTTAGTAGTTTGCCTCTTCCTGGTCTGCCCACGAGTCCTGTTTCGGAAACTCTCTTATTGGAACATCAAAGCTTACCCTGAGTGGGCATTCCCATGGATCAGCATATCCCAAATTCTATTGCCAAATTCTGGAAATGGATTTATAGCCTTTTAAAGTACATGTGTTTGGGCCTGGGTGTCCCTCAGTTTTCCCAAATCCACACATTCAAAGTGGAACTCATTAATCTTCTCTCTGGTTTCAGTCTTCACTGCTTCCCATGTTCCCTTCGCTCTTCAACAACCCCCCCAAACTGGAACCTGGGGTGTCACTCTTGATGACTCCTTCTACACTCTATAGCTAATCGTTTATCAAATTGTCGCTTCCACCTCAGAAATGTCTTTTGGCTGCAACCCTCCCTTTGTTCAGAGATTTCATCTCTTGTAAGAGTCTCTTAACTGTTGACCATCTTCCACTTTGCTGTTGACTCATGTGGATGCCTTTGCTTAAACATTTCTGTTGAATGTCCTTTGCCTGAGCTTAGCGTAATTGTCCCAAGATAACATTCCAGGTGTCCTATGGCAGGGGACTCATCCACACTCATAACTATTACAGGTGGTTTGATATAAGTGGTTAAGGGCATGCTCCAAGGCCAGAGTTCCAATCTTGACTCTGCCCCTTGCTAGCTGTGTGATCGTCCTCCTACTTCATATCTCAGTGTCTCATTTATGTATCTCCTTGTGTATCTATCTCATATCTCATTTATGTATCTATAAAACCAGAATACTCCTTGTAGTTACAATACTCCTTGTAACTATCTAATAGGGTTTGGGAAGGTGACATGATGCTGTCTACATGAGGCTCAGAATAGTCCCTGGATTACTATATGTTTGCTATTACTATTATTATCTTCAATAGTGTTCTTACTATTACCTGTACCCCAGCCTCACAACTTCTCATGGTTTCTTGAATGCTTCCTGCCCTTTCATAACACTGGATCTTTGTGCCCTTTCCCCAGAATGCACTTTCCTACTTCTTTCTCTAGCAGACTTCCCTGGGCTAAGTTAGAAGCAAAATTCTCCATGCTTCTCCCGCACTTTGTCTACACCCTTGGGTGTGCACCCTTCACATTAAAGTTCAGTTCCTGTGTTTTGCATGTCTGTCTCCTACAGAGGACAGTGTAAGCATCTCCCTGTAAGGATTTGCCTTTGTCTCATTCATCTTTGCAGTCCAAGCATCAGGAAACATAGTCAAGGTAATGGGGGTTGCAGGAATGATCTTGGGGATTGTCTGATTACAAGTCTTGCCCATGTTTTATAGGCCACCCACATGACCTTTGGAAATTAGGCACCTTTACAAATCACACACATTAACCCTGAGCTCCTAACTCCAATCTGCATGTGTGGTAATGAGTGACATGGTGGTTAGAGACAGGCTTTGCTTCCAGATTGCCCTGGGTGGAAATCTCAGCTCTACCATGGACTTAGGGTGAAGCCTTGGCAAATGACTGGGTCTCTCTGAGCCTGTGTTCTCAGCTATCAAGTGAAATAGATACTGTCTCATAGGAGAGGAATGAGAATGAAGTAAGATGATCTAGGCAAAGGGCTTTGCATGGTGCCTGACCCACTGTTACTGCCTAGTGCAGTAGTATATAGTAACCTATAATTAAGAAAATGTTCATTCTTTTAAAGGAGCTCCCTGAAGCAGCCTGTGATCAGTCAGAAAACTACTATCCTGTAATGAACACTTGACTTGATGTGACACGCTGTACCAAATCTTAAGCTGTATTAATTCTTAATTTGCATAACAAAATGAACAGTGATATAATGTTATCACCACTTTATAGATGAGGAAAAAGAGATTCAGAGTTTGTATCTGGTCCAAAGGAACACAGCTATTATGTCTGAGAGCTTGGAGCTAGGCAGAAGCCTGTCTTACTCCAGAGGCTTGTGTTCCTCATCACTCCACCTGGTGTTTTCTGAACAGGTTGCAGAGGACCATCTATAGACTTAGCTGCTGAACTTCCGGCTCCTGTTCACTAACCGGGACGTGCGTGTGCGCGTGTGCATGACAGTTCGCCAGTTTGCATGTAATTCCATTCCATAGATGAAATTATTCTGGAGCCTGAGTGATTGGTCCATTAGTGCCATCCGGCTTTTTCTTTTTCTTTTTTGCAAAACCCAACTCCAATGCTATGAGATGAGGTGTTAGTGATAAAAAGGTACTAGTTTATGTTCACAGAGCAGGCGGTTACAGATACTCCAAAGATAAGGCTACCCAGTAAGAATGCAGAGCTAGAAGAACACCAACCCTGGCCTGAGGCACTGCTCAGAGCAAATTGGGGCAGCGGGGTTCCTCAGAAGTGTAGTAGGAAATATTGACTCTCCAACTTGGCTTTTTTGGTAACCAGAGTCAGGACAAAAAGTCCAGTGAGAGGGTACTCCGATATCTGATTCACTGATGGTAGCAACGTAAGAAGCAATTGTCATGCACAGTAATGTGAGATAATGTGTTCTAAGGAGAACCGTGAGATGACTTGACAGCTGGAAAGAGTGTCACTCCAGCAGAGTGAAACCGATCAATAGCCTCAAATATTAGGAGCTGAGAAATACCTTCCTGTGCATTTATGGCTGTGGGTGGTGACATAGGCTTTGGTGAACCACGGCAGACCTGGGTTTGAATCCTGATTCCCCTGCTGCTTAGTTGTGTGACCTTGGGCTTAACATCCTAAAATTTCAGTTTTCTCCATCTGTAAAATGGGGATAATAACATCTGCTTCTTAGAGTTATGGAGATGAATGAGGAAATAAATGATAGCTATTGATTTTATGATAACATTTGCAAGTATGAAGGAACCAAGTTGCTTGCTTGCTTGCTTTTGAAACAAGAATGAGTACAAGCTACACACACACACACACACACACACGCACACACACTTCTTTTTCAAAGAAACATTCCTGTCTCCAGGGAGTTATTACAACTTTTACATGTTCACATTAATTCCAGAGCTTTTATAATCATAAAATCCATTTATAGCCCTTAGTTGCCAAGCAACATAGGACAAAGTACTGAGTATTTCCTTTCATTGCAAAAGGTTCAGCTTTTCCATATTGGTCTTGAAATCAACATTTTTCAGAAAAGACGGAACTGTGAAAGTACTGTATTTCCAAGGTTTTTTGAGCATTCTTTGCTTGGGGATAGGATCAAAGCTGAAAACAATATATTGTTATTATTGTCCTATTCTTGAATAGTCTAAAGCATTTTGTGCTAATTTCACAGTAAATCTGTAAGAAGGTCTGAAGATGGGAGACTGCAAATTTAGTTTAAAGGGAGAACTGGCTTCATATAATCTACATTCTGAGGACGCTCTCACTGTAGGAGAACTAGTTCTTTGATCCGGCAGTGTCTTTCCGGAAAGACTGGGGTGACATAAAATTCATATGAAGAATGCTGTCTGCTGACCTTGGTAATGGCTGACCTCAAACACGTCATTCAACCAGGCTTTGACAGGGTTTGGGGAACCTGGCTTTGAGGCACATAACTGAACTAAATTCTCTTCTTCTTTGAAAGGTATTAATGGTTTTAATTATTTTTTGTTGTTTTGCCTGTGGATAATTAGGAGGTAAAGGTTGGAAGTCCAAAGAGAATTGAAAGAGTATATTACTATTTAATAGTCTATAAAGTATCCTGGTACAACTTATTTTTAACAGCTCATAAAATCATGTATAGAAACAGTTTTTAAAATTTGTGTAGCTATTTCTCTATGTGTGTGTATTAAAACAGGACAGAAGCAGATTAGAGTATCTCAACTGGAATTTTACTCTCCTTGTCCCATATGCATTGTGCACATGCAGTGGATTCCACAGATGCAAAGGGTGGAAGCAACAATCCTCTTTTCTTCCTTCTCTTGTTGGTTAGGCAAGCGTGTTGCTTTGAAACAAATCTGTTAAGTCACACAAGATGTTTTATATGCAGGAAGAGGCAGAAAGTGCATCTACAAACTATTTCTTACAAATTTTCCAAGGTTGGAGCTAACCAAGACTCTTCTGCTAAGAGTAAATGTACTTTGGGATGATTTTTCTGTGTGACTATAGAAGAGTAAGATCTAGTAATGACTAGGCTAATTTCAATTGATCAGTAGAAGGGCACTTTAAAATCTCTTATCCTGGGGTGCCTGGGTGGCTCAGTGGGTTAAAGCCTCTACCTTCGGCTTAGGTCATGATCCTTAGGTCCTGGGATCGAGCCCTGCAGTGGGCTCGAGCCCTGCAGTGGGCTCGAGCCCTGCAGTGGGCTCTCTGCTTCCCCCTCTCTCTGTCTGCCTCTCTGCCTACTTGTGATATCTGTCTGTCAAATAAATAAATAAAATTTTAAAAAATCTCTTATCCATGCATCTCAAGAAGTGTTGTGCCTTAAGAAGTATTTGGAGAACTTTCATTTCTTCTTTGTATCTGCATGGGGATGACAGAAAGACAGCAGTCTGCTCCTGGAGGAAGGAGGCTCCTGTGTGAAAAATCTGAGTTAGCCTTTCATGATAGGGCTGGAAACCATGCTTAGGACTTGGTCCTCCCTTTGCTGGCTGTTTATGGAAATGTTGGAAAAAATGAAAATCCATACTCAGCCACCAATTTTTTTTAAAGATTTTATTTATTTATTTGACAGACAGAGATCACAAGTAGGCAGATAGGCAGGCAGAGAGAGAGGAGGAAGCAGGCTCCCTGTTGAGCAGAGAGCCCGATGTGGGGCTCGATCCCAGGACCCTGAGCCGAAGGCAGAGGCTTTAACCCACTGAGCCACCTAGGCGCCCCTTAGCCACCAATTTTGACATGTTTTATTTTGCCAGTTCATTCCTTACCCATCTTCAAAGTTTTCTTCTCACTCATCCAGTTGTATTATGTTTGTTGATGGCATTTGACATTTCACAAACTCTCATTTCTGTCACTCATTGGTCCCTCTTGCAATCCTGAGAGGAAGGCGTTTTACAGATGAAAGAAATGGAGCCTCAAAGAAGTTGGAAGATATGTCTAAAACCACCCTGGTAAATGCCAGTGGTGATGACAAAACCTTTATCTTCTCATCCCAAGTCCAAAGCTCTTTCCCTCTGCATACCCCTTCAAGGAGAAGGAGGTAACACTTGGCTCGGCTCATTGGCTTCCATATTCTAGGGTAGAAGTCAGACTAATACTTCAGAAAACATAGCCAGCCTTTGGAAAAGTCTCCTCCCTTTTATCCTCTTCTCCCTTACCTATCCCCCAGTCACCATGTTAATCTCCCACAAACTCGCCTCTGGCTACCTCACTGCACCCACTTTCCAGAACAGGGCCAGTACATTCCTATCATTTGGGCCTTCACTTAACCCCCTGATTTGATGATCTGATCTGCCTTGACTGCAGTGAGTGGTTTACTGTTCTGAGTCCTGTGTTTGGGGTGTGGGGACAAGGAGCAGAGAAGGATTAAGAAGGGAAAGAACAGGGATGCCTGGGTGGCTCAGTTGGTTAAGCGGCTGCCTTCGGCTCAGGTCATGATCCTAGCATCCTGGGATCGAGTCCCACATCGAGCTCCTTGCTCAGCGGGGAGCCTGCTTCTCCCTCTGCCTCTGTCTGCCAGTGCTGGCTCTCTCTTTCTCTCTCTGACAAATAAATAAATAAAATCTTAAAAAAAAAAAAAAAGAAGGGAAAGAACATTTATTATGTGCTGAGTACTAGTCGTGTTAAAGAAAAATCAGTGACACTTGTTAAAGCCTGGTAAGGATGACTTTATTCAAGGGAGGGACTATCAAGACAGGTATGGTGACCACTGTGATGGAATTTTGCAGTGGGGGAGAGAGACTGGGCTCAACTCTGTGTGGGCAAGTGGGACTGTCTAGCCCAGGCGCAGGGTAAGGGGGGATTCTGGCTAGACCAGCCTAACAGAATTCTTGCTGGAAGCGGGCTAGGGTGACCAGCCGTCACCTGGGGCAGGGTGGGGATGAGGAACCTGATTAGATGTCAAGAGTGATCAGATCTGGAGGATGGGTGATTCGGGTTAAACTGATCTGTCAGGATTCTTGCTATTGGACAATGTGGACAGATACATGAAAGTAGGCCTTGTTGAAAAGTTCAGAGGGCCTGAGTAGAGTTTGATCTCAGAGTGAACCTGTCAGCAGCAGGATTACACATCACATTTAGTCTGTGAGCCAAGCTCTAAGGTGGTAAAAACCCCCTTCGGCCAGATAAGGAAACAGGCCCAGGGAAGTTCAGCGGAACTAGAATTTATCTCAAGTTGGCCTGGTGGCAGTTCTCCAGATCTCATGCTTTTCCTTGCCTTCACGTTACATGAGGCTCCCGCTTCTGGATCTCCCTCCTCTGCCCTGCTCACCTGGCTTATTGCTGTTCATGCTGGAGGTTTCTGCTTTTGCATCATTCCCTTGGGGCTTCTGCACATTCCTAGTACTTTGTACTTCATCAAAGGCATATATTGCCTTTTTCTGGGTCTGCCTCCCACGGACAGATGGAAGGTAGGAACTATGTCTCATTCATTCCTTTGGCCTAAGCGGCCAGGGGCTGACGCATAGTCGTCACTCCAACCCATTTATCAAATCAATAAATAAAAGCCCCAAGCCAGGTCTTCTTCCAAGTCTGCTGGATTTCCCTCCATTATTTCTCACATCCAAGAAGACCTGAGTCTTCATCCCACAGTTGCAGGTGACCCAGCCCTCGGTCAGTGTCCTGCTGGGCTGCCCCCCACTCTCCAGCCCCCTATCTGCCTGGCTTGGCAGGACAGGAAGGCACTGCTGAGGCAGGACGGGTGCTCCTCAGAGCCATAGGATGGGCAGCTTCCATGGTACATTTCCCTGAATATGTGCCATGCAGAGTCCACCCACTGGAGGCATCGATTTCATATTCAACACTGTATATTCCAGAGGATCCAAACCACCTGGTAAGCTTATGGAGGATATACCCCCTTTAGCTCTCCTTCCTCTGGGATGTCTTCCTCTTCATACTTTCCCTTCTTCCTTCTTCTTCCTCTTTTTTGGTCCTTGGCAAAATTAGAGCTGCTAAGAGACCAAACCAGAGCAATAATTCTTCAATAATTTTGAACATAAAATAAATGAGATTCCTTGATGTGTTCCTATACCCCTTGAAAGAAAGGTTATGAGCTTCTCTTTGCCAAATTTCTCTTCCACAGTTAAAAATTAATATTGATTAACATGCAGTTGATTGTGTTTTATTCATTTCCCTGTGTATATTAACCTTAGTATATGTTAGTGAAGAGAAAGGGCACAAAGCATAAAAGTTTAATCCTCATGTTGAAGGGCTGAGAGGAAGCTCGGCTGTAAGGTTCCACAACTCCTGGTTCCCAAATTCCCAGAAAGGCCAGAATATCTTGCTTAATTTATATTTCAGATCATTAATTTGAAAGGAGAAGAACTTGATAACCAATTAATGAAACATTGAAATATGACATGAAAATCGAGGTTACATGGTGCAATAGACTGACCATTTCCCCCTCCTACTTTAAATCCCATGCAAAAGTTTACATTATTCACCGAGAAGCAGTGCAAATTGCCATAAGGCAGCGGTCCAAAGGTACTGAACCAAACAGCAATCATTTATTATTTACACTGAGTGGTTCCTGAGTCTGTGAAAAAGCAAATTGGACACATTCATCTGGAACTGTCATAACGTTAATGCTGAAAGATCATAGATCTACTACATTTTTAAGTTGTATATGGCAGACACCATCAGCTGCCTTCTCAGTAGTGGTCCAGCCACCTTCTTTTCTGCTGGCAGAAGCTTTTTCTATTCCGAGAGAGGAGGAGAGTCCTTGAGCTCAGGAATGGTAGGCTCTAATGTAATTGATTTGAATCAGGTATCACAATCAAGTATCAAGTTCCTCCTCTCTCTCCCCTTGTCTTTATAATTCAGCAGCTATAACTCTTTTTTGCAACCCCTTCCATCTTTTTTATAAAGGGAAAATTCCTATACTTGCTGAAGCACATAACAATATTAATAATAGCTTTGACATGTCCTTTACATTTTACCACGAATGTTATTGTTTTTTATTAGTTTTTGAGTGGTTTGCCCCAACCCTACTTTCCTTCATTCTTTTGCATGAATTTGCAGAAAGCAAGGTTGTTCAAGAATACATATATTATGGGAGAGTAGAAAACACCAGAGCCTGTGTAAGAACAATTGTGTTATTATAACTTGAGTAAGTTACTTAAGCAGGCTAAGGATATTTGGTCTTCTGAAAAATGGAGATAATAATAGCACCTATCTGATAGAATAAAATTATTTTGAAGATCAAATGAGAATGAAATGTAAAATCCTTAGCACAATACTGGTCCATAAAAAGTGCTCAACAGACTTACCAAGTATTGTTATTATTCTTCTCCATTGACCATCTTTTGTGTGGCTTGACTGGTGAGTCTTTCCCACTCTGCTGGATCTCCCCTGGACACACTATTTGCCAACATTCCTCTGAAGGTGTGGAGCCCAGGTCATCAAGGTCAGATAT
This sequence comes from Mellivora capensis, assembly GCA_004024625.1. NCBI lineage: Eukaryota > Metazoa > Chordata > Mammalia > Carnivora > Mustelidae > Mellivora > Mellivora capensis. The sequence continues at coordinate 17,092 of PISX010007949.1, read as the reverse complement.
GTGCATAGAGGAAGAGCGCCTCACCATCCTAGTTCTGTACTCAGTGATTTTATTAGTATAATTCTACATTAGTTTCTTTGTCTTCTCGATACTTCCTCATGATGGCCCAACTAAAAGACCTTTGTCTGTATCACCTATTCACTCATAAACCAAGTTTCCCCATCTCCTGTTTACATAATTTAAAAAGTCAATGTAGAGCTAAATACTTTATGTGCTAACTGTCCTCTAGTCAGAGTTAGCCATCAACCCAATCAGCCTAAGATTAGACCCGACTCTTTCAAAACATATTACTCCCTGCCTATATCCTTCAGGCCATCTGTATACTTGACCAGTTTGCCTTCCTTATTCTTCTAAAAAAAAACAGATAATCACATCAAAAAATGGGCAGAAGACATGAACAGACACTTCTCCAAAGAAGACATACAAATGGCTAACAGACACATGAAAAAATGTCCATCATCATTAGCCATTAGGGAGATTCAAATCAAAACCACATTGAGATACCACCTTATACACAGAATGGCCAAAATCAACAAGACAGTAAACAACAAGTGTTGGAGAGGATGTGGAGAAAGGGGAACCCTCTTACACCGTTGTTAGGAATGCAAATTGTTGCAGACACTTTGGAAAACAGTGGAGATTCCTTAAGAAATTAAAGATAGAGCTACCATATGCCTCTGCAATTGCACTACTGGATATTTACCCCAAAGATACAGTTGTGAAAAGAAGGGTCATCTGTACCCCAGTGTTCATAGCAGCAGTGGCCACAGTTGCCAAACTGTGGAAAGAGCCAATATGCCCTTCAACAGACCAATGGATAAAGAAGATATGGTCCATATATACAATGGAGTATTATGCCTCCATCAGAAAGGATGAATACCCAACTTTTGTATCAACATGGACAGGACTGGAGGAGATGATGCTGAGTGAAATAAGTCAAGCAGAGAGAGTCAAATATTATATGGTTTTGCTTACTTGTGGAACATAAGGAGTAACACAGAGGACATTGGGAGATGGAGAAGAGAAGTGAGAGGGGGGAAATTGGAGGTGAGGGAGATGAACCATGAGAGACTGTGGACTCTGAGAAACAAACTGAGGGTTTTGGAGGAGAGGGGGTTGGGGTTTGGGGTGAGCCTGGTGGTGGTTATTAAGGAGGGCCCGTATTGCATGGAGCACTGGGTGTGGTACATTAACAGTTAATCTTGGAACACTGAAAATAAAATAAATAAAAATCACAAATAACATTATTGACAAGGAGGAGAGTGGAGGCATTTCATACTAAATTTTAGGATTTTCTCCAGGTTAGCATTTTGGGGTATAATTGTTTTCCCAGGTATAAATTCTCCTAGTCCTAATGCAATTTCCTCTGCCTTCCTCCATCTCATTGACAAATATAACCATTCTTGACTGCCTCCCTCAAATCAGATGGAAGCCCCGCAGGTGTCTCCTTGGGTCTGACTTATAACACTATATTGGCGCTGCCTGGTCTTTTTCTGTGCCCCTCCCCTACCTTGAGGGTAAGATCAAGTGTTGCTCACTTTGTATCCTGGTGGCTAGCACATAGACACTTCATCAAATATTTATTAAATGTTGAGTGAATTAATTAGCAATTTTGTTAGCAAAATTTGCAACAATTTTGTAGCAAGTGTCTCATTGAAATCAAGAGACCCATTTCCATGGAGAGTCTCCGAATCTGGTAGTCGGAAAGCAGAACAGGCCAGGAAATGAAGTGCAGGCAGGCTCTTTGATGTCTTCTGCTGTTCTTAAGAGTCCAGTAGCCAAGTTTTTAGCAATACTTTCTAGAATTTTGCACCTGTGACAGTTCTGGAAAACCTACATGGGCGTTGCCATCCTGTTACACAATGTGCTTGAACTTTCTTTACTCAGGTTGAATAAAGGTTAGTTTTCATTTTATCTTTTGATTATCGGGCACATAAATTTCAGGTGATTCATATCATGTTAAAGTCCAGAGACAGTCTTTTAATTTGGTCACCATTTCCAACAATGGGTCATGTTCACTGTGGTTTAAAGAACTGATTAGATTCTTCCTGGATTAACGTAGGCCTACCTGTACAAGGAGAACTGGGGAAATTCCCAGCCTTCCAGGTCATTAGGTGGAGTTCCTCTTGGGAGCAGGGCCCCGCTGCTCCTTTTTGTCTGAGTGAAAAAATGGGAGGACATGATACCAGCCAGAGCAGATGAAATCCTCAAGCTCCTTCTCTTGCTCCTCATCCGACTCTCTCATTTTTCTTATCTCAAGGCACCAGTACAACCTCCCACCAATAACCATGCTAAAACAGGGACTAGTGACTTGCCTAGATTCCTTCCATTCCATCACAGAGTCTAGTAGGCATCTCCTCTCAAATATCACTCACATCCAGTGATGTGCTGGTGAATGTTCAACAAACCAACTCTTGGGGGGGAAAAAATCCCAATTTGTAGTGTTTGCCAATTTCCATGGTGTAAATACACCCTCTATGGCTGGTTTCAAGTTGCTAATATGAAAACACTAAATATGGAGTGGGGAAGAGATGTGCATAAGCTTATACAAATTGGTTCCAAATCACTGTGCTTTCTTCCACCTTCTTGCCTCCACCTCCCCTGCACTGTCTCTAAATTTCATGGCCTTCATGACCCAGGGATCTGTCCTTGCTGACTATTCTGGCCTCATGAACCTCTGTTCCTGGAGCTTTCCTGGTTCCCTTTTGCTCCTGTTGGGTCATTTAGGTGACCCTTAATGCCCCGTGTACATCTTTGTTGTCCTATCACAATGCAATGGTATGTGTTTATGTCAGGCTTTCTCACTGGTCTATGAACTTCTTGAACACAGAGACTGATAGGAATGACAAAGGGTGTAGTTATTGAGCTGGGAACTATACTAAATATCTTAAATGCATTATCTCATTTCATCTTCACAATAACTCTATGAGGTTGATGCTCTTATTATACTCTATCGATGAGGAAATTGAGGCACAGAGAGCCTAGAGAATTCGCCCAAGGTTGCACAGCTGGTGGCACAAATCTAGAGCCATATTTGAACCCAGGCCTGGTTGTAGAACCAAGACCTTTAACTATTAACCTTTTTTGTCTTTGTGCGTCAGCACTTTGCACTCTGCCTGGTCCATAGCAGGGACCTTTTGTGTGTGTGTTGCGTAATGAGGGAAGGCTCATGTTGGCAGTATCCTTGGCTAGTTTCTTTGCTCTAGTCTTGTTCAACTTCAGTCCTATCTCCCAACAGCAAGCAGGATGGCCTTTCACAACTATAAACCTCATCATGTTATCCATCTGATGAAAATGTTTCAATGTCTCCATAACTTTCAAGATTAATTCCTTATCTTGATGCCTATGAACCTTCGTGATCTGGTGTCTGCTAATTTCTCTAGATAACACCTTGCACTATTCATAATCCCATTTATCCATTCAAATTCTATTACTTATCCAACAGATGAAATATTTATTGAATAATTAGGCCTAACAAGGTTCCAGTCCTTGTTCTAGGATGTGTACATAAAGAGGCAGTCTTTCCCCTAGAGAAGCTTGGAGTTCAGTAGAGAGAGACAGACACACATCCCACAGTTGCTACTGTGGTTGAAACAGAAGTGCATCCAGCTCTCACTAGAGGCCACAAGAGGCATTGTTCTCAATCTCAGACACATTCTTCACATGGCTCTTGCCACACTAGTGGCACATTTCCACAGGAGTCCTGCCCCTGAGTTTTAAGGTTCATTTGCACATGTTCTTTTCTGTTCTCAGAATTTTTTCTTAATAACTATCTACTTATCCTTGAAAATTCCTTCTGAATTGTATCACCTGCAAGGAGTCCTTGCCCCCACCACCCCACTCTGGCCAGCCTAACAGGCCACACGGTATTTCTATCTACAACTATCCTAACACTTAACGCCATGTACTACTTTAGCTGATGTTCTTGTCCCTCTCCCTGGGTTGTGAACTCCTCTCTTATTTTATTCCTGAACACATAGTGGATACTAAGTAAATGTTGAATGAATGAATGAAACATTTAGTGAATTAATGATTGGAAATGTCATCTTTACTCATCTAACTCTGAATTGGCTGTGGCTCTAAATACCTAACATTAGATTTAAAATCCAGTCTCCTTTTTCAATACAAAATAATCTTAACATACGAGAGAAGGAGAGTGTTTGGTTTCTCCTCCTCTCTTCTGGAGAGTCTTCTCCTCCTCCTCCTTCTTTGGAATATTGAGGAACATTTCTGCTCTAATTTCTCATGAACACTGGTGTATCAGAGGGAAACTATGTTTAAATCCAAAGGGCGACCATTGGGGGATCCTCACTGTTGTTTTTTAGAATCTTTTAAAATCCTAGAGTTATTGTTACAGACAGATTTTGTCATCTTGGCCATTGTCTGAATACTGTAGGCGGTGATGCTGTGTGACAAAAGGCGAGAGTTGATAAAGGAAGGAACAGGGGGCATCTGGGTTGAGGAAAGTGATATAGGAACAGAGCCTATCTGATGGTAACAAGAAAGGACTGGTGGGTGGTCGATGGGCAGGTGGGTGGAGGAAACAAGAGTAATGAAAGGAAGGGCCTTGCTGTATGTACCCTACACACACCTTTGGGGAGAATTGTTTCCCCAAAGGTATATGTATGTCTATTAGTAGGTCCTGTGGATTCAACTTGGACTTGTCTATGGTACTCTCTGGTGGATTGATCCTCTAACTATGTGCTTTTTTTCTTGTCTGCCCAAGGCCAACCATGTTGCAGCTGTCCTGAGCCTAGAAGGGGAGGAGAGAACTAAGATGAAGAAGGCTTTTCTGAGAGTGAAAAAGGGGGTAGTTCTCTGGCACTCCCAGGAGGTCTGGCAGCTTCCCCTGTTCTGAGCAAGACTATGACAGCCACAAAAGAAAAATGTAGAACAGGGTGGGATCAAAGCTTGAACCAAGCCTCGCCAGCAGGGGGGTGGGATGCCCAACAATGCCATCTCTGCAGGTTTGGGTGTAATAAATAAGTGTTTGAGACATTTATAGCAAAGTGATTATTTTTAAAAGCATGAAATTTATTTTAACAGTCGTTTAAGAGTTTCCCTGTGTGTGTAAAGCCTCCTGAAAACAATTTTATCTGACACTACGGATTTATCTTGTTGAATAATTTCCTTTGAGTCTGGAAGGCACAGATGTGATTTTGGAGTCCTAGAGAAAGCTGGTTACTGCAGGGATCCTCTCTCCTTGTTCATGAAGGTGTTTGGACATGCCATGTGGGGCAGGTCCTGGGAGCTGTGGACCGTCTATCTCTGCCTGCGGATGGTGGTGGGGGAGGCTGGGTGATGTAAAGCAAGTGATACATGGGTCAGGTCTTAGCATCTGTGGGCCACCTCTGATTTTTGTCTGCGGCAGTGTGTGTGTGTGTGTGTGTGTGTGCACACAAGCACACTCATGGGCATGTGTACGTGTGTGTGCATGCATGTTTCTATAAAGCAGATGGGACACCAGCAGGGGTTTCAGTGGGATAATAAACAGATTCTAACCACCATCTGCTTCTCTTAGCAATCAGCTTGACCAAAGCCCAAAGGAGGAGTAGAAGCTAGTCAGTCCTGTCAGCTGTTGGAGCATGAGATGGGGCGGTGATGGTGGGGAGGGGAGTGAGCATGTGCTCAGGAATCAGGGTAGCCTGCTTGGTTTCCCTGCATATCACTTACTAGCTGTAAGACCCTGGGCAGGCAAGTTAACCTGTGTAATCGCTTTGCTTTCTCTAAACTGGGGATACTAGTGTCTACCTCCTAGGGCTGTTATGAGGATTAATGAGTCAGGTAAAGCGCCTCTCCTTTGGCTTAGCTCAGAGTAAGAAATCCAAACACCCTTTGCATAGTGATGGCATTTGAATTCATCTCCCTTCTGTTATCCCTTTATAGTCCTTTTCCACTAAGCAACCAGAATAAACTTTTTCATTTTTTCTTTTTGTTTGTTTATTCATTTGGGTTTTTTAAGGTTCCACACATGGTAAAACCATGTGGTGTTTGTCCTTCTCAGTGTGACTTATTTCACTTAGCATAATGCTCTCTGGGTCCATCCATGTTGTCACCAATGGCACAATCCCATCCTTTTTATGGCTGTGTAATATTCCATTGTAGCTATATACCACATCTTCTTTATCCGCTCATCTACTGATGGACACTTAATTTGCTTCCATATCTTGGATATTGTAAATAATGCTGCAATATAATGCTGCAGTATAATGCTGCAAATAAATACAGGGATGCATATGTCTTTTCAAATTAATGTTTTTATATTGCTTAAGTAAATAACCAGTAGTGGAATTGCTGGATCATTGGTATTTGCATTTTTAATTTTTTGAGGAACCTCCATACTGTTTGTCAAAGTGGCTATACAGAACAAAACTTTTAAAAATGTAAAATATATCATGTCACTTTCCAAAGGCTTCCCATTGCTCTGACCAGCCTCTCCTACCTCCTCCCTATGCCTTAGCCACCCTGAAATTGTTTGTTTCTCAAACAGCCCCTGTTCTCTTGCCCTTACTGTTTCCCACAGCCTGGCATGCTTTGCCCTGTCTTTGCATGGCTGGCTCTTTCCTGAAGAAGCCGCCTCCCCAATCAAAAGGAGCTCTTTCTCCCTGCAGCCTCTTATACCACTCTGTTTCATTTCCTTGTGAAAAAAAAATCCTGTTTATTTATTGTTTCTCATATGTCATCTGTGTCCTCCCCCATCCCCACGGGTGCCTCCTTTCCCTCTCTTAGAATTCAGTCCCCCTGAGGGAATTTGCCTTTTTCCCCCCTCTCTGTTGTGTCCCCAGAACCTTGTACATTGTTTGGCGTGTACTTGGTACGTGCTTAATAAATATTTGTTTGAATCAGTGAAAGAATGAAGGGGTCTTATCCAGCTCATCTTCATCCTATCCTTTCTTCAAAGTCTTGCTCAAGACTAAACTCCACAAGAGGTCAATTCTGACCATCACAACATTTAAGAGTATCTTCCATCCATTTCCCTCTTAGTTTATGTAACTGAAAAGAGTTGGTGATCTCTGCTCTTTCCGTCCTCTTCTCTTTCTTCCTCCCTCTCTTCTATCTCTGGCATCCATCAGTTTTTCCCATTTTGGAAGGGCTCAAGATTTCTAAAAATTTATTTTAATGAATGAGATATAAAACCAAAAGTTAAATGTGAAATGACTCTCCTGTAACTAGTGCCATGATCTGAATGTGAAGGTACCTTGCCCCTAGGAAAAACACAAAGCATAGGATTACATGAGGGATATTTGTGTGGGGGGTAGAGAGTTGAAGTGTTATATATTTAGATCATGCCCGGGAAAAAACCCACAAAGTTAATAATTGGTGAATATGAGTGGAGGGCAAAAGTGAGTTCCTTTAAATTCCTGTAGCTTCTCTGTAGGTTTGAAATTATTTCGAAATAAAATGTTAAAAATTCTTTCCTCCTCAAAAAATATAGAAAGTGAAATTTATCAATATTTTGTTTTATAGTTTTTGGCTTTCATGCCATGCTTGGGAAAACATTTTTCCCGAGATCATAAAAATATTAACTCACATTTTCTTTCTATGGTTTTATTTATTTATGTTGAAATCTTGCTCTCTCTGGAATTTTGGTATGGAAGTAGGAAGATAATCCAGATTTTTTTCTTCATTTGTCTAGCCAATTTTTCCTAAGACTTTTATTAAATAAACCTTTTCTCACTGGCATCAAAGGATTTGTTTAGCATGTACTAAAAGTCCTTATACATTACATGTATATGTGATATTTCTTGATATATCCCAGATATATCCTACATCCTTTGATGTGTCCTTGTATTTCTCAGTATTTACCTCCTCCGCCATAATTTTTTGGTGATTTTTGGCTATTTATTTTTCCAGAAGAATTTCAGAACACTTTCACTTGGGTATTATTTAATTTTACATAACACACATACCAATTCAAAAGGTGTGTCATGTAATTGAAATGAAAATTGAACAACCAGGCTTCAGTAAGGATAAAAAAAAGTCAAGAAGGACCTGGGTTAATGTGTTGGAAATATTTAAACTATCACTCTAGCTCACCTTGTTATTACCTGACTTCATTTCAACAACCAACTCTAAAGTCTAGTTGAGATTCTTAGGAGAAACAATTGGATTGGTCCCTGGTCAACCAGTGGATTGGGTCTCCCTGATTTGGGTGCCTGTAGAGGTTGTGCTACAAATATGGCTGCTGGAGACCATTTTCACAAGGGGAAAGTTCTCAGATAATGAATATGTGGGTTTGGCAGATATTCTAAAAAATATCTAGTAAAAGTTTTATGATATTTTAGTCTTTTAGTCTAAGATCAATGTCTTTCCATTTATTCAAATCTCTTCTTATGACCCCTCATAGAGGTTTTTTCAGCTTTTAAAAAAAATCTTGTCCCTAAATATGTATTTAGGTATTTTATACTTTTTTGTAATTTTGAATAGTTATATTTATTGTTATATTTATTATATTTATTTTTGTTATATTTATTATAATTGTTCATTGGTTATTTTTTATATATAAAGAAATTTTTTTTATATTTAGTTTTGATCAGCTACTCTGTTGAATTTTCTGATCATTTCTAATTGTTGCCAATTATTTCTCCAATTATTTCACACCTGCTAGGTATAGAGTCATGTTATCTATAAATATTGTTTTGTCCTCATTATTATATATTCCTATGTTTTATGTTTTTATTCTTTTTAAATTCTAATGTCTTTTTTTAAATTCTGATGTCTTTATTATGATCAGAAAGAAACCAGTACGTTTATTTTGCTTTTTTTCAAACCAAGAAAAAGGACAAAAATATTGTGTTACATTTTGGGAAGTTTAACAAAAATGTGAAGCAAGATACTTCTTGATGAACTTAACTGGAAATAATCTGTCCAACCAACAAACCAACCGACCAACCATCCATCCTTCCTTCCATACAACTATCCATCCAGTGAACCAGCCATCCATCCACAAATATATATTGCTGCCTTTTTTATACCATAGATTCTTGTGGTTAGTGTAAGCAGGACATAGTCCCTGCTCTTAAAGACTTTAGGTGGAGAAACAAACACAAAGGCAAGCAATTATAATAGTGCATAAAACAAAGCACAGGCTGTTAGTGGAAGCACATAAAAAAGGGCACCTAAACTAGGTTTAGGGAAGGTTGCTGGAGGAGAGTAATATCTAAAGAGAGTTCCTTTTTTTAATAATTTAAATTCAATTAATTAACATATAATATATTATTAGTTTCAGAGGTAGAGGGCAATGATTCATCAGCCTTATATAACCCTCCGTGCTCATTACATCAAGATCTAAAGAGACTTATAAAGAAATATTTGAATGGAAGAAAGATTACACTCTCAATAAATGTATTATACTATTTCATTGCTTTAAAATTCTTGGGTACAGGCATGTCAGTGTTTTTAGATATTAGCAATTCTGAAATCTTCATGAATCTGAACATATTTAATTTGTCTTTGTAGCTCAGGCGCCCAGTGACACTCTGGAGAACCCAGTGCTGGATACAAGTCTGCTGGAGGAATTCTTGGGCAATGATTTTGATCTAGGGGTCTTGTAAGTAATGAAAGCACTGCTCTCTGTTTGATGTTTTAAAAGTTATGAAATAATTAAATGAACTAGAAAGTGTTTCCTCCTATTCTATTTTCCAAAAGGACATGGATGGAGTCTGTATTGTTTCTTCTGTAAATCACTGGCAGTTTTCCTGAGTGAAGTCTGCTGTCCCTGGAATTTTCTTTATACAAAGGTCCTCCCCTTCCAATTCAGTATCTTTAATAGATACGGGGTTTTTCGGGTTATCTGTCGGTACTTATCAGCTTGGGCAGTTTATGTCTTCCAGTGAATTTATTGATATCATCTAAGTTGTCAAATTCACTAACATAAAGTTGCTCATCATATTCCCTTATTTTACTTTTAACATCTGTAGAATCTATAGTGATAATCCTTTTGTTCTTGATATCAGTAATTTGTGTCTTTTTTTTTAAGATTTTACTTATTTATTTGACAGACAGAGATCACAAGTAGGCAGAGAGGCAGGCAGAGAGAGAGGAAGGGAAGCAGGCTCCCTGCTGAGCAGAGATTTCCCAGGAACCCGGGATCATGACCTGAGCCCAAGGCAGAGGCTTTAACCCACTGAGCCACCCACCCGTCCCAGTAATTTGTGTCTTTTTCTTCTTGATCCCTCTTGCAAGAGGTTTATCAGTTTTCCTAACCTTTTGAAAATCCAGATTTTGGTTAAATGTATATTCCTAATTGTTTTTCTTGTTTTGTGTTTTGTTGATTTCTGCTCTTATATTCTGATATTAAGATAACTACTCCAGCTTTCTTTTATTTTTAGTTTACATACAGTAACATTCAATTTTTATCCTGTATATAGTTCTGCAAGTTTTGACAAGTTCATAGGCTTGTAGAACCACTATCAGGACTAGCACAAACAATAGTTCCTTCACCTGAGACACTTCCCTTATGCTTCCCCTTAGTGATCAACCCCACACCCTAGTGACTATTGATCAGTTCTTTGTCCCTATAGTTTTGCTTTTCTTGAATGTCATATAAATGAAATCTATGGGATAAACCATTTTTAGTCTGGTTTCTTTCACTAAACCTAAAGTCTTTGATCAATAGTTCATTCCTTTTTATTGCTGGGAAAGACCCTGTTAAATGTTTATAATTCAGTTTGTTTATCCAGTTACCCATTCAAGGACATTTGGATTATTTCTAGTTTTGGACCATTATGAATAGCTTCTATAAATATTAATGCCCAGGTTTTTATGTGATCAAGAGTTTTAATTTCTGAGAGTAATATTTATTTATTTATTCAAAATTTTTATTTAAATTCTAGTTGGTTAACATGTAGTGTGATATTGGTTTCAGGAGTAGAATTTAGTGCTTCATCACTTACATCATAAGAAGTGTTCATCATAAAGTGCCGTCCTTAATACCCATCACCCATTTAGCCCATCCCCCACCCAACTCCGTCCATCAAACTTCAGCTTGTTTTCTATCTTTTAGAAAAGTCTCTTATGATTTGCTTCCCTCTCTCTCTTTTTTCCCCTTCCCGTATGTTCATCTGTTTTGTTTCCTAAATTCCACTTATGAGTGAGATCATATGGTATTTGTCTTTCTCTGACTGACTTATTTGACTAGGATAATATACTCTAGCTCCATCCATATCATTGCAAATGGCAAGATTTCATTTTTTCATGGCTGGATAATGTTCCATTGCATGTACACACACACACACACACACACACACACACCACATTTTGACTATTGTTGATAATGCTGCTATAAACATCGGAGTGCATATGTCCCTTCAAATGTGTATTTCTGTATCCTTTGGGTAAATACTCCATAGTGCAATTATTGGGTCATAGGGTTCTTCTATTTTTAACTTTTTGAGGAACCTCCATGCTGTTTTCCAGAGTGGCTGCTGCAGTTTGCATTCCCACCAACAGTGTAAGAGGGTCCCCTTTCCTCTGCATCCTCACCGACATCTGTTGTTTCCTGTGCTATTAATTTTAGCCATTCTGACTGGTGTGAGATGATATCTCATTGTGGTTTTGATTTGTATTTCCCTGATGAGTGATGTTGAGCATCTTTTCATGTGTCTGTTAGCCATCTGGTTGTCTTCTTTGGAAAAATGTCTATTCATGTCTTTTGCCCATTTCTTCTTTCCTTCTTCCTTCCCTCCCTCCCTCTCTCCTTTTCTCCCTTCTTTCTTTCCCTTCATTCTTTTTAAAATACTTACTTATTTATTTGAAAATGAGAGAGAGAGAGCACATATGCATGAGTTGGGGGAGGGGCAGGGGGACAGAATCTTCAAGCAGACTCCCCACTGAGTGCAGAGCCCAATGCAGGGCTCAATTCATGACCTGAGCTGAAATCAACAGCCAGAAGCTCAACTGACTGAACCACCCAAACTCCCCTCTTCTGCCCATTTTTTAACTGGATTATTTATTTTGGGGTGCTTTGATAAGTTCTTCATAGATTTTGGATACCCACCCTTTATCAAATAATGTGATTTGTAAATGTCTTCTCCTATTCCATAGGCTTCCTTTTAGTTTTGTTGATTGTTTCCTTCACTGTGTAGAAGTTTTTTTTTATCTTGATGAAGGCTCAGTGGTTCATTTTTGCTTTTGTTTCCCTTATTTCCTGAGACATGTCTAGTAAGAAGTTGCTACAGCCAAGGTCAATGTTCTCTTCTAGGAGTTTGATGTTTTCCTGTCTCACATTTAGGTCTTCCATCCATTTTGCATTTATTTTTGTGTATGGTGTAAGCAAGTGGTCTGGTTTCATTCTTCTGCATGTTGCTGTCCTGTTTTCCCAACACCATTTGTTGAAGAGACTCTCTTTTTCCCATTGTGTATTCTTTCTGTTTTGTTGAAGATTCATTGACCATATAATTATGGGTTGATTTCTGGGTTTTTCTATTCTGTTTAATGGATCTATGTGTTTTTTTGTGCCAGTACCATACTGTCTTGATGACTACAGCTTTATAATATAGCTGGAAATCTGGAATCATGATATCTCCAGCTTTTTTTCTTTTTGAGGATTGCTTTGGCTATTTGGGGTCTTTTGTGGTTCCATACAAATTTTAGGATTGTGAAAATCTAGCTCTGTGAAAAATGCTGGTGTTATTTTGATAGGGTTTGCATTAAATGTGTAGATTGTTTGGGGTAGTATAGACATTTTAACAATGTTTGTTTTTCTAATCCATGAGTATGGAATGTTTTTCCATTTCTTTGTGTCCTCTTCAATTTCTTTCATAAGTGGTCTATAGTTTTCAGAGTATAGATCTTTCGCTTGTTTGGTTAGGTTTACTCCTAGGTATCTTACTGTTTCTGGTGAGAATGTAAATGAGTGAGATTCCTTCATTTCTTTTTCGGCTGCTTTATTATTCATGAATAGAAATGCAACAGATTTCTCTGCGTTGATTTTCTGCCCTACAGTTTTAGGGAATTCCTGTCAGTTCTAGCAACTTTTTGTTCAGGTTTTCCTGCATAGAGTATCATGTCATCTGCAAATATTAACAGTTTGACTTCTTCCTTGCCAACTTGGAAGTCTTTTATTTCTTTTTGTTGTCTGATTGCTGAAGCTAAGACTTCTAATACTATGTTAAATAGTAATGGTGAGAGTGGACATTCCTGTCTTATTCCTGACCATAGAGAAAAATCTCTTGTTTTTCCTCATGAGAATCTGAGGATAATATTTGGAATGAAGTCTGATGGGTGATATTTTAAGTATAAGCTTAACTTTATAGAAATTGCCAAATTTTCTAGAGCAGCCATACCATTTTCCATTACCACTAGCAGTGTATATGACATCTGGTTTCTTCTCTTTATTGCCAGTTCTTGGTTTTGTCAGTTTAGAATATTTTATTATAGCCATTCTACAACAAAAAGCCATTCTGCAGTGGTATCTCATTGTGTTTTAACTTGTATTTTCCTAATGACTAATGATGTTGAATATCATTTTGTGTGGTTTGCTATTTTTGCATTTTCTTTGGTATAATTTCTGTTCAATTTTTTTGCCCATTGGAGTTTTCTTGCCTTTGAGTTTAGAGAATTGTTTAATATTCTGGATATAAGAACTTTGCTAGGTATGTGATATGCGACTATTTTCTCCCAATCTGTAACTTAAGTTTTCATTTTTGACAGTATCTTTCCCAGAACAAAAGTTTACAATTTTGATAATGTGCAACTTATCTTTTCCAACATGGTTTATGCTTTATATCTAAGAAATATAGATATTGCCTAATCTAAGCTTCCCCCAATTTTCTTCTGTTTTCTTCTAAAAGTTTTAGAGTCTTACATTTACATTTAGGCCTATGATCCATTTTGAATTAATTTTTGTATAAAGTTTGAGATATAGGTTGAGACTAACTTCTTTGTGTATGGATGTCCAATTATCCAGATATTTGTTGAATAACTTAGAAAGGTTATTAAATTAAATTAATTTTACACTGTAGTAAAAAATCAGTTGACCATATTTATGTAGATCTATATCTAGACTCTCTACTGTTCCAATGATCTATGTGCTTGTCATTTTGCCAATACTACACTATCTCGACTATTGTACTTTTATTAGAAGTCTTGAAATCATATAGTGTAAATGCTCCAAGTTTGTCTTTTTTCAAAACTGTTTTGGTTATTTGTTCCTTTGATTTCCCAATATTATGATTAGCTTATTGATATCTGTGCAGTTGTGCTAAGATTTTGATTAGGATTGTGTTAAGTCCAGAGATCTATATGAGGAGAACTGTTATCTTAGCAAAATTGAATCTTCCAGTCCATCGACATTGTATATCTCTCCATCTATTTAGGCCTTCTTTGATTTCTTTCATCAGTGTAATATAGCTTGCAGCATGTAAATGTTACACAAATTTTGTTAGACTTTTATCTAAATATTTCATGTTTCTCTTTGAACTATTGCAAATAATAATCCCCCCCCAATTTTAGGTTCCAATTATTTACTGCCAACATATAAAAATAGTATGATATTTATAAATTAAACTTGTGTCCTGCAATCTTAATGAAGTCATTTATTAGTTTTAAGAGCTTTTAAAATAGATTTTTGGGGATTTTCTGTGTTTACAATGATGTCACCTGCAAATTGGGACTGTTGTATGCACCAAGCTCTATGCTTTTTTTTTTTTTTTAAGATTTTATTTTTTTATTTGAGAAGGAGAGTGTGGTTGCACACTTGCACGAGCAAGGGGAGGGTCAGAGGGGGCTGGGAGAGGGACAAGAAGACTCTGCACTGAGCGTGGAGCCTGACTTGGGGCTTAACGCCACAACTCCGAGATCATGACCTGAGTCAAAATCACGAGTCAGACACCAGATCAACTGAGCCACCCAGGAACTGTTAGGCATAGTTTTCTCTGAGATTATATTGTTTGGGATTATATTGTTTTTGAGTTTGTAAATTTATAATTTTTAGTACATCTGGGAAGTTTTCAGCTATTATTTCTTCACATTTATTTTTCTGTACCAATGTCTTTCTTACCTCTTTTTAAGACTCCAGTGACACAAATGCTAGACCTTTGATACTGTGCGTAGTTTCCTGAGTCTTAGATGATTTTTTTCAATCATTTTTCTCTCTGGTATTCCAACTGGATAATTTCTGTTGATCTGTCTTCAAGTTCACTGACCTTTCTCTGTCATCTCCATTTTGTTATTGAGCCTATTTTGGTATATGTGTACATGCCCTCTTCCCTTTCCCCCATGAAAGAGTGAAACAAGACTTGAATCTCAACAATGAGGAAACCCATTTGTGGATATTTCTGGTACCTGGCTCTTGCTGCTCTTTGATGACAAGAACATCCTTGTTGAATGACCACAGGATGAAGGGAAGCTCAGAATTTTGAAAGCTAGTTAAACACAAACACACACACAGCTAGTGGGTAGCCTGATGTATGAGCCCACACTCTGAGTTGGCTCTTCTGCTCTAGGCACTGTGTGGGCTGAACTCAGATACTAATTGCCCCTGTGCCTTCCCTCACATTCCGCTTTGCTCCATCCAAACCACTGGTGTGAAATCCTGTGGAAAGAGTGGGTAGTATGTATCCTTACCATCTCTGGCCTGAAAACAATCTGACAGAAGTTGTCTAGTCTCTCTTCCATGTAACTGCTCCTTAAGAGAAGGTATAGCTGATTGTACCAGGGTTCTGTTTAATCATCTGGATCACTTTTACAAGTCACAGAAAGAACTTTTAGCTGTTTGGTGGGGAGACGTAAACAAAAGTCTCATTCGAAGAACTTGTCTTCTTACCTGGGAAGGCTGAAATCTGCCATAGAGTTGTAGTTTCCTTGATAATCATGGTCTTTCCTATGGGACCAGAATTATCTCCTTATAAGCTATCACTATGGATTTGCCCAACCAAATTCATTCTCTACCTTCAGGGGTGGTTGGGTATAAGAGAAGTAGAGGAGGAAGTTAATATTGTTGAGCACTTATCAAGTGTTGGGCAGTGTTCTTCACAGTTTTTACACATTCATTTATATAATTACATATCTGATTTTACACATTTCATTCTCTGAACAAATTTGCCAAACAAACACAATATCATCTATGTTTTATAAATAGGGAGGTGCAAAGAGAGTAAAGTAACTTTCCACAGGTCAGTAAGTAGCACAGCTGGGATCCAAATGTGCCTGGCTCTACACATGACCTTTCCTCTCTATGCAGCTTTTAGATTAATTAGGTGGTATTTGGGAAGAATGTGAACCTCAGGGAAATACATTCAATGTATCTAAAATGATCTGACAAAGGATGTGACTCAGGATGGGTCTGAGCCAGTTTGCAAAGATGGTCAGAGTTCATGCTCATTCAAGAAAAGTCCGGTAATCAGATAACCTGACATTGCTTGATAAAAACCACCCAGACGCATGCAGTTAAGTGAGGCCGTGATAGCAGTCTGAGCAAGAACGAGCGGAAACAGCTCCGGTCCGTCCACGCCCATGGGGCCGTTCAGCTGGCTCAGTGATCATTACATCTGTACAACCCATTCAAATACTCCAAGTGTTAACTATTTCTAAACACCTGGCTCTTTTTGCAGGTTAGTTGCATTCCCTCTCACAGCCCTGAGATGTAGGTTTTCTTGTCCTCCTAGCAGCCCTGAGATGTAGGTTTTCTTGCGTGAGCTCACAGCTAATAAGCAGCGGGGCTAGGATTCAAACCTAAGTTTATGACCAGTCTTCAGTCACTTCCCCTCTACTGTATTGCCTGTGAATTGTGCTTTTAAAAAAATATCAGTGACGACTCCTTGCTGAAACGATCTAAGAGACGAGGCTGCAAAATTGATGAAACTCAGTTTGAATCTCATAGGGAGATTTTCACATCTCAAATATATTAAAAAATGGAATTGTTGGCCCTGTAAAACAGATGCCCCTAGATGCTCTATGGAAAATTGGTCCCATGAGATGCTGTGGAGGGGAAACCAAAAGTTCCATGATGAGTGAATAAGCTTATGAGTCACTGGCTTAAACAAAGCTAAATGAACTTTACTGCAGGACTTTTCGGAGACTTTGTTATGCTAATGTACAACTGGAGAAGAGAAATGATATACAGTTTTTCTCAAATTTATTTGGCCTTGGA
>PISX010007948.1:0-85382 GCA_004024625.1 Mellivora capensis | reverse complement strand
CAATATTCCCAGGGCACTTTCTTCACACCTCTGCTGCAGCACATCATGGCCCATCTGGTTGTATTTATTAAGTATGAAGTAGGAAGGAATGTGCACTTATTGAGTACCAGATGTGTACCAGTCACTGCACCAGATGTTTTGTGCTCCTCCATTTATTCACTAATTAATTCATTCGACAAATATTTCTTAAGCATTTGCAATATGTCAGGCAATTATCTAGGCCAAAGGCTGGCAAACTATGGCCCACAGGCCAGATTCAGTCAGCGGCCTGTTTTTATAAATAAAGTTTTATTGGAACACTGCCATGCTCATTGCTCGCAAATCTCTATGGCTGCTTTCATGTTATAACAACAGAGATGAGCAGTTGTGACGGAGACCATAGGGCCTTCAAGGCATAAAATATTTACTGCCTGGGCCTTTACAGAAAAAGTTTGGTGCCCTTTGGTCTAGGCAAATAAAAAAACTAGGTAAGGTATTTACTATGTAAAATGGTGATCAGTGCTGTGAAAGAAAAAAAGCAGGGAGAAAAAGAGGATGGGGGGATGATGGAGGCAAGGGTGGGGATTGCGATGTAAATAAGGGTGTCAGGACATCCTGGCTGTGAGGGTGACATTGGACCAAAGACCTGGAGGAGGGGACGGAGGGAGCCACGTGGGCGTGGAGGGAAAGCGCTGCTGGCTGGAGGAGCTCACAGGAGCTGCGAGGGCCACACTGAGCTATTTATTAACAATAGCTAATCCTACACTGAGTGCTGTGTACCAGACACCCTTGCAGCACTTCACATACATAATCTCATTTAATTACTTAAAAGTCATCATCTCATTACACATTTAATCTTGCAAAAGAATGATCTGAATATATTTCTTTTTTTAAGATTTTATTTATTTGAAAGAGAGGGAGAGAGCGAGTGTGAGTAGGGAGTGGAGGCGGTGTTGGGGGGAAGGCAGAGGGAGAAGCAGGCTCCCACCTGAGCAGGGAGCCCGACATGGGGTTCAGCGCTCAATTCCAGGACCCTGGGACCATGACCTGAGCCGAAGGCAGATACTCAACAGACTGAGCCACCATGGCACCCCTGAATATATTTTTGTTACTAGTGTTCATATGGGACTTTCAGCTTACAAAGTTGTTTTGTAATGTTGTTAGCTTGCTCTTCACAACATTTCAAATAGTTTACTGACCCCATTGTATTATACTCAAAGACCAGAAAGGTCAAATCCTTTGATCCAGATCACACAGCCAGTAAGTTCCAGAACTGGAAAACAAACAGGCGTGTTTAGATCCAGATGCCGTCTCCCTCGCTCTGAGCCAGCGGCTTCAGAAGGCACAAACTCCCAACTCATCACACTCACCCCTAACCCAAACAGTGCACCAAAGAGAAATGGGGGGCGGGGGTGGGGAGGACCAGTTGGAAAGAACTCAGCTAGCTCTCTCACCCTCCCAGATGACAGTGACCAGAGAGCCTGCTGGAATCACAGCCACACTCACAGACGTGTGATGGTTCACGCTGTCCCAGGGCAACTACACTGTGCCACAGTCTCAAGGCTGTGCGTTGGTGCTCTGCGGAGCTCACCGCAAGCAGGTACTCGAGAGGGACTTACTGGGTGACAGATTAACAATTGCTGGGATTTTGTTTTGTTGCATGTTTAACAAGGCATTTCTATGAATTGAGGGAATTATTTAGAAAGACATTAATTTGGCAAATAGGTATCGAGATTTACTATGTGCTGGAAAAAGCAAAACCTTTCAACATAGTAAGCGGATTTACTGCAGGAGGGCTAGAAATGGACATGACATGTGCCTCCCCGCTTTGGGAGCTCACGGGCTAGTTGGGGGGTGTGGGGGGAAGAGATGCATTTTTTGTATGTGCTACTGACCTAGTGTGTGTCTGGCACTGTGCCAGCTAGGGCACCTTCCTCATCAATAATAAGAATACTAATAGCAAGCCTTCCTGAACCCTGACTCTGCACCAGGCACTGGGGTGAGTCCTTTACATCTTCATCACACTCCAAGGGAAAGCTGTCACTGCTATTTGAAGGCTGTGGCATGTGAGCCTCGGGGAGGTTGAGTATCCCCCACAGGTACATGTTAAGAAGGCAGCAAAGTGAGGATTGGAACTCAGGTCTGTTTGCCCCACTGCGTGTGCACACTCAGCAGTAACCCCAGAGAGGGAACAGACACAATTTTGAGGGGTCTTAAGAAAGGGAGAGTCCCTGCCAGTAGGGGCTTCAAGGAAACGTCCCTAATGTTACGTTATGTCCCTAACGTAACATCCCTTGAGCCAGGCCCTGAAGAGCAGGTGCCCAGACAGAGGGGCCCCAGCCAAACAGAAACGGTCTGTTTGGGTGATCGCTCCTGCAGATCTGGTTAGGAGTCGAGGCATGTCTGATACAAGTAAGTTGACACTGGAGGCTGTGAGTGTGGAAATCAGGTTTTATGCCAAATAGACCTGGAAATGATCCTTTCTCCCCCTTTTACTAGTTGTGTTGACTGTGGACAAGCTAACCAATCTTTCCAAGCCTCGGTTGCCTCATCTGTAACATGGACATAACGGTGGTTTTTATATCTCACGGGACTGTCATGAGATTTCATCATATACGGTGTAAAGCATTTAATATTGCCCCTGGCTCAGAGCAAATAGTGTATAAATGCGAACAATGATGATTGGTAGTCACACTCTTCAATTCTGAGGATTCTGGATTAAAAAAAAGGGGGTCCACTAGAACACCTGGGTGGTTCAGTGGGTTAAGCGTCCAACTCTTAATTTCAGCTCGGGTCATGATCTCAGGGTTGTAAGATCAAGCCTCCCATCAGGCTGATTCACACTCAGTGAGGAATCTGTTTGAGATTTTCTCTCTCCCTCTCCATCTGCCCCCCCCCACTTGCTTGCACACTCTCTCTCTTTCAAAATAAATAAAATCTTTTTTTAAAGGGGGCTACCTTCCCAGCCTCCTTCTGGTCTCCTCTAATGACCCTAGACTTAGGCACGAAACAAGTGAATGAGTGATACACTCTGGGCCCAAGGAGAAGAGGCCGCTGAAGAAAAAAGGGATCAGTGTGGTGCGCAGTGACAGGAGTAGGGAGTCTGAAGGAAATGGGCAGCAGCAGAATGATGGCTCTCTCTTTATGATACGTGAGGGGAGCTGCAGGGTCTTCCAAGTTGGAATGGATTGAAGGATGAGCCAGACGCTTTCCATGACATCTCCCATTGAACCTTCACAATGGCCCTACGTGTGCCGCATGATTCCTGTATTACTAATGAAGAACTGAGGAAGCAGGAGACCCCAAGTCACATCCCTAGAAGTGGCTGGCAGGATTCCTAGTCAAGGCTGCCCTGCCCCCTCCCGTCCAGTCTGTCTGGGCCAGGCTGGGCTAACACGCTGGGGGATGGGCTCAGGAGTCCACCTGGTTGTGTGTCCCTGGGCCCTGGAGTCTGTCCCCTCCTCTCCCACCTCTGCCCCGGTCTGCGCCATTGTAGGAATCACCCATCCCGCCTCTCTCACCATCCTCTTCCTCTCATCAGAGTTCACACCTCACTCAGGCAAGGAAACACTGCAGCCCATGTCCTTCGCTGGTTAAAGCCTTCCCATTTCCTGCAGGCTGGCTTCTCACACTGGCCGGCATCTTCAGTAGAGGAAACAGCCATCTTCTTGGAGTGACAATCATTCTTGTTTTCAAATTATAACAAACACATGGAACGCAGAGTGGAACACAAAATGCCCAAGGACTTTCTCAGAGGAGTTGTTTTGGGCTAAGCCTCAAAATAGATGTGTGTGTTGGTGGGAAGAGGAGCATCACTCTTCAGGAAAGACCATTCACTGTAGCTCAGAGCTGAACAGAAGCTCACAGATTGGTCCATCAGGTCCCGGCACACTGGCACCCACTGCCTTCCCAGTTGTGTTTCCACGACGCCTGGGTGTACTATGTGCTCCAGCCAGACTATCTTTCAGCCTTCTTCCTTGCAGCTAGTGGTCGCCTGCTTTCCCTCTGACTACATTGTCTTTCTATCTCCCCTGTCATCCTGGGAAGCTCCTAGTTATCCTTTAAGGTTTTTTTTTTTACATCCCCTCCTCCAAGAAGCCCTCCCTGATTCCATTCTCTCTCTCCTCCCCCATGTAGTACAGCTCTTGCTCTCCTCTCTTCACAACTTCTTACCACAGGATTCTGGGACCATCACTTTGAGAGGCAGACTCTCTGGGATTATGAGCAACTTGAGGTCAGGAAGTTCACCATGAACTCTGACTTCACTTGTTCATTCAACATGTACTTAGAGGCACTCTGTGCCAGGCCATGGGCTCTGGATGAGGAAATGATTCAGTGTGTCCTTGGAGGGGGTTTGCCTGAGGAAGAAACTATCTATCTATCTATTCATTCATTCATTCATTCATATATTAAAACAGCAATCAAAAAGAAAATGCTTTGCTAATCCCCAATCAGGCCAGGCTCTCTGGTCAAGGTTAAGGATACAGAAAAGAGCAAAACCTGTACCTACTGCCAGGGAGCTCCCAGTCTGACCAAGGACCAGTGGAAGCAAACTACTAAGTGTGCGGTCTGTCCCCAGGGCTGTGGGGCACCAAGGGCAGGTGTGGCATGTGGGGTCCTTTTGCTTTGTTTTTTTTTCTTTAATGACACTGAATGAATGAATGAATTTTTTCTGTGTTTTTTTTTCCTGTTTTACGGGTTGTGGGGTTCTAATCACGAATGAACTCTATGAATCAAATACCCAATAGATAACTGATCAAGTAATTGATTGAAATGTCACACCAGAAGTTGCTGTGGCAAAAGGGCTAGATTCTGGGTCTCCACCACCCCGGACTTGCTCAGTGGAGAACAAATCTACTCTGACCACGGCTGACTCCAGGCTGCAAAACCTCCTGCAAAAGCACCGTAAAATGCAGCAGTTCTCAGCCTGCCTCCCAAGGGGGTCGTAAGCATTAATTAGTTACCATTGGTAAAGTGCTCTGAAGATGTGGGGGTGTATAAACATGGCAAGTCATTAGGCCTCTCCACACCACTATGCTCTACAGCCTGGGAACTGCTAATTGGGAAATAATTAACACCTCAGGGTGCGGAGGATGGATGCCTGGCACTTCCAGGATTGGGAGGGATGTAATAACGTGTGTGGGAGCAGGGAGAAATAAGGTTGCCCTGTGGGTCCTGAACCTGAAGATTATTCACCTCCTGCCCCTGGAGAGGAGGCGTAGGGAGTCTTGCCTCAGTAAAACCTTTAGGATTGCACTCCTTAGGGAAAGTCTGGACCACAATGCTGAGCTGCAGAGGCCCAGTGACATTCTTAGAGTAAAAAAGCTCAAGTCCAGTCCAGCTGTGCCTGGCATCCTGGCTGGGGGGAGGCAGATGCCCATTGTGGGGTGTACCTAAGCTGTGATTTTCTTCCACTCTAGGACCAGGGTGATGACACCTGTCGACACTGCCCCCTGCAACCCAGTGCCCCACCAGGCCATCCAGTGCCTTTCCTGTAGACCCACTGAACTAGCCCAGATTGCACCTTAGATCATCTGGGGGACCACTGACACTAAGGCCCGCCCCAGACTGATATCCAGCATCTCGGGGCAAGGGGACTGGGGCACAGGGTGGGTCCAGTGCAGCTCAGGTTGAGAAGCACTACTTTGGCCTGTCAAGCACTTTGTGAGGAGAGTGGGAGATAAAGATGTAAACCCTCTGACACCCCGTGATTCCCTCATACCAGCTCATTTCCTGATTCCCTGCCCAAGTGTCCTGGTCCCTCAGCCTGGCCATTCCACTCCATTTCCACCACCATTCTTCTCTGGGGAAACTCGACTCATCCTTCAGGCTCAGCTTAAAGATCACCTCCTCAGTGAAGTCCTCCTTCCCTACACTCCCATAGGCCCTATTACACTGATCATACGATGTTGCTCCTGGCAGATCTCGGGGTCTGAGAACTTCTTGGGGCTGGAGTCTTGTACTGGGTCTGGTACATTTTAGGCACTCAATAGACCACAGCTGTTCTTAGTTAACTGGAGTTACATGATATACTGCTCCCTCTTCAGGACATGTGTGCTTGTTCCCTGTGTCTAGAACATTCTTCCCCCAGATAGCTGCAAGGTTCTCTCACCTAAAGGTCTTTGCCAAAACGTCACTTTTTAGATGAGGCTTTCCCTGATTATCCTTAATTGCAACCACTCTACCTTCCAACCCATTCCTTTTTCATAGTTAATTTTTTTCTCTATGGATGGATACTGATGGATCCTGTCTTTTTTCAAAACTTTGGTATTTTTGTTTACCATGGATTTTTTTTTACAGTAACTTTAATTAATTGCATAAAAATACTACTTATTTTGGTTACCGAGTTCCTGTTCCCCTCCTATATTTCACTATATTGATTTATTGACTCTTTTCATTAGAATAAAAGCTACCTTGAATGCAGGGAATTTTGTTTGTTTTGTTCACTATTCCCAGTTTCTCCAAGTGGTTGGTACATGGTAGCTGCTCGAAAAAATATTTTTTGAATGAAAGTTTGACTTAGTGTCTTGAAAACTGTCTTGGGTTTTGTAATGAAGGTACTTTTTTCTGCTTAAAAATTTTTAATGTATCTAAATTGAAAACCTGTAAAATCCTAGGGTAGATTCCGAACGGAAAGGCCAGACTGTTGCCTTGGTTACACCGCCGCCAGCCTTTCCATTCCGAGAGTGGAGAAGCCCCCGGCAGTGGGAGGGAACGCCAGGCTTTTATCATAGAGTTACACCTCCCTAAATCCTAGAGGGCACTTCCGGAACGGTAATTTGCTCTTCGCTGTCCAAGCCAATCTATGGTCGTTAAGGAGAGCGGAGTTCTTTCTCCTCAACTAAACTTCCGGAAAACCTCTCACAGGCGTCGGGAGTCGGGTGAGGCTAGTCTCGGTGAGAACGGCTTTGTGATTGGCAAGAAAGGCAGGAGGCGGGGCTTGGGGGGCGGTCAATGCCCCTAGCGCAGGCGCGTTGGGACGGCGTGGCGGGCGCGCGGACGGCGTTGAGTGGCGCTTCTGTTGGTGAGCGTGGGTGACAGCGAGGGTTGGGAGGAGGTGGCAGGGGAAAGAGAGGACTTGGGCTTGGTGTCCGTTTTAGCCGCGGAGACCTAGGACCTTTGTAGCTGTGCTTGCACGTGCGTCCCTCCTTGGTTTGGGGCGGGGTCTCAGACACCTGAACTCTGGGATAGTGTGTTTCATCTGTTGTAACCTGAGCGCAGACCTTTCTCCCCTGTGGACCTCGGGTCTCGTGAGTGTCACGGTGTTCTCGGAAGTGCCAGCCCTGGAGAGACCCTCTGGGACCGCCTGGTGGCCCGGCCAACCTTCGCATTTTATGTATGGGGAAACTGAGGCCTGGAGACTGAAGTCATTTGACCAGGGTCACGTAGCCAGTGAAGGCCGAGCCGGTTCGTAGAACCAGGTCTGGAGCCCCATTGCTTTGATGCAACATGGTCCCAGACGGAAACGGTGGAACTTGGAGGCGAGGACCTAGCCTTCCAGGTGTGCCCCTGTGCTCACCTGCAGGGTCGCTGGTCAGGTGACCTCACATCCTTGAGCTTCCCTCGTCTGTGAGTTGGGCGTGATAGCAAACACTGTATCGCTCACTATATACCGGGCACTGTTGGAAGTGCTTTAGGCACAGCTTTCCTGATTGGGTTGCAGGGCCATTGTGAGTTAACCTTAAAAGAGGCCTGTGCCCCAAGGACCTGAGTAGCTGCTCCGTAAAAATTTGTTGAATGACTGAATGACTCAGAGGCTCTTTGCCAGAGTTTGAGGTGCAGGACAAGTTAATTCCTATACCGCTTTCGAGGTATTGTCTGTAGATAACCTTGAAAATTTTGAAATTACGGTACTTATTCTCCCGCCTATGTAAGCTGAGGGATCTGAGGATGGGGACACATTGTGGGTGAGAGCAGAGGGCTTATGGCTCTTATTTAAACTATCCAGATAATTGTTGCATTGCACCCCTTCGCTTTGCTTTTTATTCACTAATACATTTGATTAGCAAATAATAATAGCCTAAATATTAGGCATTGTGCTAGGCCCTGAAATCTGACAATGTAGAAAACATCACGAACTCCTCGTTTAATGGAGGAATGGAACATGAAGCCTTGCTCACTCCCAGTGCCTGGCACACAGAAGTTTCTCAGAGATATTTTTGAAAATTATTCCAGAACAGTAAATAAAGAAGAGTTGTGTGCAATGGGGGCCCAGAGAAGAAAGTGATTCTCTCTTTTTGGAGGGGTTGGAGACACTTCTTGCAATAAGGAGCTTGAATGTTGCTGTTGCTGGGGTGAAGCTGGCCTCTTCCAGGAATGGTGAGCAGTTTGGGACATGTTAGGGGAGTGGTGGGATAAAAAGCTGGAAGAAGTGTGTTAGGTTCAAAATATGAAGAGGCTTTCTATGGAAGTACCATCTCGAGAAAATTATGATGGGGAGCCATTGATGGGTTATAGCAGGGGAATGATTGGATCAACTGTCTTTTTAGCTATAATCTGGAGACAGGACAGAGAGGGTTCAAGAGTCATTCAGTCCAGTCATTGATGGACATTTATTGAGTATCCCCTGTGGGCAGGCACCATGTGTAATGCTACAGATGCAACTTGGAATAATACAGAGACAGTTACTGCTCACGTGGAGTTTATAATGCTTTTCCCAGTGTGGTCCCTGGACCAACAGTATCAGCATCACCTGGAAACTTGTTAGAACTGCAGTTTCCCTGCCCACTCCCCAGGCCTACTGAATCAGAAACTCTGGGCCTGAGGCCCCAGAACCAGTGTTTTAATAAGACATCCAGGTGATTCTGATGCTCACTTAAGTTTCACAACCATTGGGCTACTGCATTGGACCAAGCATTTTTGAGGAGCTAACCCAGAAGAGGCAGTAAGCCAGAAAGGAGGGGGTGGACTTGAGAGGAAGGTCAGACAGAGACAGACCTGTCTGCTTTAGGAGGATTCAAGGGAAGGAGTTTCTGGTGTGAGCCACTGGCCTGAGGTGGGACCTGAAGTAAGTGAGGAAGTCAGATGTGAATCAAGTGTACTTACCTCCGGGACCCACACTTTTTCAGTCAGTCACATTAGGGCTCTGTGATAGTGCATCCCAACCTGTCTCAGGCCACAGGCCATGTAGGAGATGGTAATATTTGTACCGTGCATGGGGGAAATGGATGAGGCTGCCTGAGGTGGCAGGGGACCAGCTGGAAGACTTGAGTTCCCTGGGAGCTGGAGGGGGCCGAGCAAGGGTTTCAGGCTCCGGAGCTGAAAGGATAACCCATTGTCCGCATACGGCAGGGCAGCTCTTCGTAATGGGAGATGCTGAAAGGTAGAGGCTCTCACTGAACTTGGCAGTAGAAATCAGGAACCTTAAAAGAGTTCATATGTGTTGACCAGTAATTCCATTCCTGAGAATCTCTCCCAAATGTACCACAAACAAAAGCCTTCTGTTCGTTGTAGATTGTATGTAACAGAGGAAATGACAACTCTGTAGTACGAGAATTATTTCTGATATGCTTAATGAAATGCTGTATTGCTATCAGGAATGTGAATGTTTTGTGAAATCCTCAAGAAACACATGTGCTCATTCAGCAGACAGTCTCTAGTAAAGCCCTGCTCCGTGTCGAGTGGCAAGCACGCTAGATAGGGTCCTTGGCCGCACAGAGCTGCGTGCCCAGGGGAGCACAGGCAGCTCGCTGCCTGAGCAGTCAGTCTGAGAGCGATAGGTGATCAGTAGGGGCTGCTGTGGGAGAAGCTGGCCTTCTGGGCAGGGGTGTGGGGCAAGGAAGGCATCCTAGAGGACAGGATGAGGATCCCGAGGCCGGGGGGATAAGCGGTGTTGGTATGCAAGGGGCACAGAGTGTTTAAGAGTGAGCATGGCACAGCTGGAACAGGGAAAGGGCTATTGATAAGGCCAGCAGGGTTATTGATAAGGTCAGAAGCTGAGACCTGATTCTGAGGGCAGCAGGAAGTCGTTGTACTGGACTTCAGGAGAAGCACTGTTACCGTCCATGAGGGATGCGTCCCTTGTGGCTGCAGCATGGAGAATGGATTGGAGGAAGGTGGGGATGGAAGCCAGGGAGAGGCTGTTGCAGTGGCTCACGGGGGAAGATGGTGGTGGCCTGGATGGAGGCTGTGGAGGTGGGGAGGAGGGACAGATTGAACAGCAAGGGAAGAGGCTGGAGTGACGGAGCCAAGAAGGCTGCTGCATGTGGGCCATGAGGGGGCAGAGTGGATGGACCCAGGCTTCTGGTTTGGGCAAACGGTGGCTTTTGGTGCCATGGAAAGTGATAGGCTGCACTGAGTGAAGTGGATTTGGGCGGAAGATGTTGAGCTCCTTCCCGGTGCTGCGTTTAGAGTATCTGTGCAGTGTATTCTCTCGGGAGACGGTTGGCTAGGTAGGTCTGAAGCTTGAGAGACACGTAGGGAGTGCAGATGTTGACTCCGAGTCGTGAGCGTCAGGCCTGACGGGAAGTGCGAGGAGGAGGGAAGAGGCACAAGACACTTAAGGAGGAAGCGGGCTGAGGTGTGGGCAGACGAGACAAGGACTCGTCAGCAGCAGTTATGACCAGGCCGAGGGACTGGAGTTGATTTCCCTTTCTTTTTTGTTTCTGTTTTTTTCCCCAGTTTTTTATAGTAACAATAGCATGGATTGTATTCATAGAATGTGCCAGATACTGTTCTATTAACTTTATATAACTCTTCTAAGTCCCCACAATAAACCTGCAAGGTGGGTCCTGTTGTATTAACCATTCAGCAGGTGAGGAAACTGAGCACAGAGGAGTTAGGTCACACGTCCTGAGCTACACAGGGTGCAGTCAGCAAGAAGCACGCCAGGAACCCAGGCTGCCTGATTCGAGAGCCCGTGTGATCCCATGCTGTGCTATCCCTCCACAGTATGTTGTTATGTTTTTATAAATGGGAGAATATTGATTTTTTTTTTTAAACAAGAAGTAGGACCTGAATCTTCTAGAAAATTAGAAATGAAAGGGTTTGCATCTGTAAAGTCGGTGGCTGTCTCAGAAGTCTGTTGGAGACCAGACTCCGCTGGCTGCGTCTTGTCGGGGTGCCAGGACACAGTTAACACTTATGTCTGCACGGCTCATTTCTCTCCAGGCACAAGTGCTTCTCTGGGCGGGGTGTCATGAAAGGGCTGCTGTCAAGATGCAGAGCACTGCCCGTCCTGGCCGCCTGCAGCCACCAGCTCTCTGGGTGTGGTCCTCACAGGTTTTACCACCCTGACTCCGACAGAGGGAAGCGCTTGGTGCTGTCTCGCATGTTCCAGGCCCAGAACCTTCGGGAAGACCAGGTATTGTCTCTTGAGGGCAGGTGCGGCGACCTGACGTGTAAGAGCCAGCGGCTGATGCTGCAGGTGGGCCTGATCCACCCGGCAGGCCCTGGCAGTTACCACCTCCTGCCGTATACCGTGCGCGCCCTGGAGAAGCTCGAGCGGCTGATAGACCAGGAGATGCAGGCCATCGGGGGGCAGAAGGTCAACATGCCGAGCCTCAGCCCAGCGGAGCTCTGGCGAGCCACCAGCCGCTGGGACCTTATGGGCAAGGAGCTGCTAAGACTCAGAGACAGACACGGCAAGGAATACTGCTTAGGACCCACTCATGAAGAAGCCGTCACAGCCCTGGTCGCCTCCCAGAAGACACTGTCCTACAAGCAGCTCCCGTTCCTGCTGTACCAGGTGACAAGGAAGTTTCGGGACGAGCCCAGGCCCCGCTTTGGTCTTCTCCGTGGCCGGGAGTTTTACATGAAGGACATGTACAGCTTCGACGCCTCCCCAGAGGCCGCCCGGCACACCTACGGCCTAGTGGGCGAGGCCTACGGCAGCCTGTTCCGCAGGCTGGGGCTGCAGTGCATCAGGGTGAAGGCGGACGTGGGCAGCATCGGGGGCACCACGTCTCACGAGTTCCAGCTGCCGGCCGACATTGGGGAGGACCTGTTTGCCGTCTGTCCCGGCTGCGGCTTCTCAGCCAACGTGGAGACGCTGCGCATGTCGCAGACCGACTGCCCGGCCTGCCGGGGCCCACTGACGGAGGCCAGAGGCATCGAGGTGGGGCACACGTTTCACCTGGGCACCAGGTACTCCTCCATTTTCAACGCCCAGTTCACCGACGCCCAGGGCAAGCCGTGCCTGGCCGAGATGGGCTGCTACGGCCTGGGCGTGACGCGGATCCTGGCCGCCGCCATCGAAGTGCTGTCCACGGAGGACTGCATTCGCTGGCCGGGGCTCCTGGCGCCTTACCAGGTGTGCCTCATTCCCCCAAAGAAGGGCAGTAAGGAGGAGGCGGCCGCCGAGCTCTCAGGCCACCTGTATGACCTCATCACAGAGATGCTGCCCCAGCTCCGAGGGGAAGTCCTGCTCGACGACAGAACCCATCGGACCATTGGAAACAGACTGAAAGATGCCAACAAGTTTGGCTACCCCTTTGTGATCATCACAGGCAAGAGGGCCCTGGAGGACCCAGCACATTTTGAAGTTTGGAGCCAGAACACCGGTGAGGTGGTCTTCCTCACCAGAGAGGGCGTGATGGAATTTCTGAGCCAAGTGCAGGTTGTCTGAAAGCTCCGAGCCACCCCCACCCCATCCTGCAGCCTCTGTGTTCACTCTCTTCACTCTCAGGCTGCCTTTTCCTACACTCCCTTCCAGGGCGGGTCTCTCCAGAAACAAGGCAGCTCATGGAAGGAGGGAGTGTGCTATGGAAGCTGACTTTTATCCAGTCCTTTTAGGCTGTCTGTATTTCAGGTCTGTGACCTGGGCTGGCCGTGCTGCCAGTTTCCATTTGTCTTCTATTCCGGTGAGGAGGCAGAGGGGCAAGAAAGAGCTGCTCCTCTCGGCCCTTCAGTGAGTCACTTCCCTTCTCTCGGCCAAGTTTCCCATGCAGAGGGTGAGGGTGTCCAGGGGCCAAGGCCCTCCCAGCTCTGGCAGTCTGACCCCTGGCCTCCTGATGCATTTTGGTCTGAAGAGCAGGCCCACCAGCCCTCTTCCACTGGGACATGTCTCTTCCCCTGCTGGGGCCTCAGATTCCCCATCTGTGACATGAGAAAATGGAACTAGATCTGTAAAGTCCTTACAGCTGTCACCAGCAGGTTCACAAGAGGTTCACGACAGGCAGATCTGGTTCCTCTGATCTTCCATAGTCTAAGCTACATGGAAAGTTTATAGAGTTAGCTACTGGCCCAAAAAACCACCTCCAGAGACCTGGCCCTATTGAGGAGGCATAGCGCAGAGATCAGGTTCTGTTGATTGAATAAAGTCAGACCACTGGGAGGAGCCTTGCCTGTTGATGAACGGTGGTAACGCCTGCCATTTTAACTGTGCAGTGGCTTCCTACCTGGGACTCTTCTGTCCTTTCTTCTACTCTTTCTACACTCCACTCAAAAACAAAAAGCAGCCTACCTTTGGTGGCTGGGAGTATGTTTGAAACCATTTCTTCCCCCAGATGTGAGGGATAGCAGGCTTCAGGTGTCACAGTGAGCTTGTCCTGGGAGCAGAGCTTGGTCCTCAGGCCACACTAGAGGGCACATATCAAGGTCTCTGCCTGAATTCTCTGGGAAACTAGGTTCAGACTTGAGCCATCCCAGCATACTGCACTTCTTGTCTTAGCCAGTTGTCCCACCTGCCGAACAGCTTCCCAGCAATGTATTACTGCTACTGCTGTTACTGCTCGAGTAATCCACACCCAAGCACACACCATCAGGTTTCCTTGTTAATGTACATGCCAAGTGCTGATGGCCCCCAAGCCTACCAGTGGCTCTGGGCCCGGCATTTGGGCCAGGAGATGTGCATTCCGAGAGCAAACCTAGAAAGGCTGGATTATAAATCAGGGACCTTCCCCTCGGCTGCACTTCGGTCCCACTCAGTTTGGGTCAGGGTCTGGGTGTGGCGTGGGCGTTGTGCATCTTAAAGCTCCTAGATGATTCTGAAGTGCATGCGCACAGAGTTGATTCACAGTTCCCAGCGCCCTTCTGGGCCGGGGCCGTCGCTGAGCGGCTTTGTAGCTGAGTGTTTTGAGTCATTTTCTCTGTACATAATCGGACTGATGGGAGCTCTATGCTTTTAACCATCTGCTCATTTATTTGTTCAGGGCCTGTCACATACTACTGTGCTGTGAGGCACTGTCATGTATCATTTTCATACTCTAAACTGTGCAAGGTGGGTGCTGTTCTTTTATGCAAGAGGAACCTGAATCTCCATTCAGCACCTTACTCGAGGGTGCACAGTTCCGAAGTATCAGAGCCAACATCCGAAGACTGACCAACACCGATGCCATTCCCATTACAACTGCATGGCCTCTACCGAGACAAAAGTGCTTTCAGTAAATAAAACTGAATTATTTATGTCTATCTAATCAAATTAGCCTCAAGTAGACGAGCGCTTAGAATTTGTGCAAATTGGCATTTTAATATTTTTAAATATTCAATTAATTCTTACTGATGTTTGGTTGATACACGGAGTTACATTCATTTAGGTATATAACATAGTGATTCAGTAACTCTGTACTTTAAGTGATGCTCACAGTGTAGCTCCCATCTGTCACCATACACTATTATAATACTATTGACTATATTCCCTGTGCTGTACCTTTTATCCCTGTGTCCTGTTCGTTCCATAACAGGAAGCCTCTACCTCCCACTCCCCTTTTTTCAATTGTAAATTTGTGCTCCATCAGCTGATTTATGGAAGTTGGAAGGCTAGCCTAATGTAAGCACTTTTAAAAATCAGATTTCAGGAATAGAGAACCAATTAACTTTAAACTCTTCATAAATGTGCAAGTTACAGAATAATTTGAGGACAGAATCATGGAAGTTTAGAACAGGAGGACTTGGAGCCCCGCCTGTCCACCCCTCATTTCACAGATGGGAAGCAGGCCTGGAGTGGGAATTAACCTGCCACACACCATCTGACTGTCAGAACACCTGATTGCAGGCCAAGAGCTGTGTCCCTAAATCAGGCTACCTCTGGTTGATCTTGTTGCAAGAGCCGTCTGGCTGGATCGGCCTCTGGACTGCAAAAACCTTGGACAGGTGAAATAGGTACCATCCTTTATTTTCCAAGGGAGAAAAATACAGGGAATACAGTGACTGGCCCAAGGGCAAGCTGAACGGAAATCCACGTGTCCTGATGACTAAGCCAGCGTGTCTTCTAAGAAGCCAGGGGCAGTATGCTATGGTGGGAAGATCAGAACCTGGAAGAGACAATCCTAGATCCACTGCCACTTGCCACGGATGCGACCTTAGACAAATTACTTGCCCTTTATGCATCTCAGCTTCATCTGTAAGATGTGTTCATGGCAGTGCACTTCCTGGGGGTTGCCTGCATTCACTTAAGTGAAATGCTTAACCCTGTGCACTCAGGAAACACATCCTTCACAAACCAGACGATTTAGGAAAGGCCACCATGGGGAGCTCGGGATCTGCTGGTAATGTATCTCAAGACCTGCATCTAGTTCTCTTGATGTGATGCTTTATAACCTTCCTGGGGAGGGCCACGGGCAAGAACTAAGTGACGCCTATGGAGTGGCTCCATCTCCTTAGAGGAAAGACATATTCAGACCGTGTACCTTACTTGCTCTCTCCTATTTGGTGGAATTTGCCAATGTTACCTCTTGCCATAAATTGATGAAATGGGGATGCTGGCAAAATAACAGACATAGGATGTATTATCATTGCTCATTCCTTGGGGAGATCTAGAAGCAACTGGCTGGGAAATATTTAGCAGAATTAATACTTGGGGACAAAAGCTGGTGCCTAACAAAACCACTGCGTAAAACAAGCCTAGAATGTAAATCAAGGGCTCCATTAATATTCTGTTTTAATGGAAGAAACATCTGCTGGGCTATCAATAAAGGCATTTTGCAAATCTGTTGAAATTGTCGTTTAACTACTTGAGTGCCAGGGAACTTCACAGAGTTCCCACCATCATTTCTATACCAAGATGCCAAAATGCTTTTTAGAATGGATTACTATGCATCCAAGGGCATGTAAGGTTTTGTTTTAAAGTTAGGAAAAGTTTTATACTGTGGAAAATGGGAAATTTTTTTATGTTGTTATTGCAAACTCAGGATATACTTGAAAAAAATCAAGATGCTGCACTTAATGACTTACATCCTTAGACACTGGAGTCAGACTGCCTAGGCCACTTGATAGCTACATGACCTTGTGTGAGATGCTTCCTCAGTAAAACAGGGACAGTGGTGTCAGGCTCACAACAGGGTAAGTGGCAGCTGGCCTTATACTAGGCCAATTAGCCCTTTGTATGTAGTCGGGGGGTGCGCGTGGGCCAGCAGAATGGGGTGGTATCTTTAGGGTCCCCGTTCAGGTACCACTTTGATGCAGGGATGCTGTCCACTCCTGTTAAGGCAACCTGAGGCTGCTAATGAGCTTCCAGGGTTAAAGCCTAGTTGCTCTTGGTGAAATAAAACTGTAGGCCAGGAGAGTGAGGACGAAGCACTTACTGGTTAATGGTGACTGAGGACACGCCATTTGCAAGGGAAGAACTTGTCACCCAGCCTCAGCCAGAAAGCTGGGCCGACGGGAGCCCTACTAGCAAGGTGTCGAGTGCTGTGGGGAGTCATCTGCAGACTCTGGCAGACTAGACTCTGCCCAGGCTGACAGTTTGGGGATATTGCAGGACACTGAATGTCAAGACCGTACCACAGCACTGGAGGGAACAGGCAAGGGCCACTGGGTCTCACCCCAACTCTTCAAAGACAGAGACCCAGTCTTGTTACAGAGATCTCCTGAAGGGCTAAGAGGAGTCATGAATTCAAATCCTGGCTCTACTTTTTACTAGCTAGCTAACTTTGGGCAAGTTACCCTCTGTACCACTTTCCTTGTCAGTAAAATGGTACTGTAAATGACTTTCCTGCTCCCAGGCAGGGTAAGCCGGTCCACATAAAGCACCCTAGAATGCTGGCGCGCCCTCAGTGCTCAGTAGATGGCCAGCGTTGTTAGGGAGCCAGGCCGCTATGCTCACCCCCTGGAATGTGCTCCTTGCCTTTGCTTGGGGGTCCTTCCAGCCCATACTCACCACCCTTTCCTGGTCCCTCTCCCAACTTCATGGCCCGTATCCATCATGTGTGGTGGCTTCCACCCTTAATCCACTTAGAACTCACACCCCTTCCTTTGGGCCTTCAGTAATTACATGTGTGTCCCTATGTGCTGAGCAGGTGCTGTGCTACATGCTGGCAGTACAGAAGTGCACAGTTCAGGGTCCCTGACTCAGTTTACAAAGAAGGGGAAGGAACCATCCAGTAAGCAGACAATTAAAATGCAGTGTGGCAAGTGTGGTAATGGTTGTCATGGGACATGTGGGACGGGGCCAGGAAGGTTTCCTGGAGAAGGCAGCAGGCCTGGTTAAGGACTGAATGTTAAACAGGAAAGGGAGGAAGACCTGGGGGTGGAGGCAAGGGTACAAGTGAAAGTAAGAATGCTCCAGGCAGAGGGAGCAGTGTCCATAGCCAAGAGCATGGCAGGATTGGAGAATAAAAAATGTGTCCTATATTGAGAGCTTAGTTTGAGGCAAGCTGTTCCATGGATGTCACATGGATTAATTCATACAATTCTCAAAGCACCTGCGTGAGGGAGGTGCTATTATGCTGTTTGTGTTGCACATAAGGAAACTGAGGCACAGGGCCTGCGGCCATCAGCTAATGTGTTGCAGGGCTGGAATTGGAAGGCAGGTGTCTTGGCTCTAGAAGTGTGCTTAGGCCACTGCACCCTCCTGCCCCACAGCTGAATGGAATGTGTCTGGGATGGCTGGGCTAAGGTTGGAGAGAGGAAGCATAGGGGCAGTTAGGGGCCAGACCCTGCAGGGCCCTGAGTGCCACACCAAGAATGTTGAAGAGCCACCAAGGGCTCCAAGCAGGGGTGAGGACTTGCTTGTTGTGCCCCTATTTCTCTTCTTTGGAGCAGTTTCCAGTTCAGGGTGAGATTTCTGACATCTACTCAACAGTGACCTTGAGGGCAGAGGCCTTGGAGGCCCTGCTGTTGGTTGGTGCCAGTTGGGTTAAATATTTGTAAAGTAAATGGAATAAAAACACAGAAGAGGAGGCAGATGCCCTCTGGAGGGAGCTGCTTGGGTTCAAATCCTGGCTCTGACACTCACTAGTGGTGAGACCTCGTGGCCCCATCTCCTTTATAAAATTGGGACCGTAGACCTGAGCCGCATGGCCATTGTGATGAAGTGAAAGAACCTGGGCAGGTGGTTTGTCCAGCACCGTAACTCCGTGGTGAGAGCCACTGTAATTTCTCTCCATTCCCTGCCTGCCCTTGTATACCTGCCAACAGTGTTTCAGGGGTAGCTTAAAGGGACCTTATGCCCCCCACCCGAGGTCTCCAGCTGCCACCCCAAATCCAGAGGTAACCACACAGAAGTCTGGTGGTCCCACCTGTGTCCCTGACCCCTGACCCTCGGAAAGCTACATGCCAGCCCTATGAGAAGGTGCCCCCAGTTCATGGGAAAGACTCTGCCTCAAATCAGGGAATGCTAATGCCTAGGCCTTGCCCCTCCTTCCCTCTGGTCCTCAGTTTCCTCATCTGTAAAATGATGTGGCAGATGGTTGAGTCTTTGAGAGCTGACTCGGTTCTGCTTGTGTCCCAGGTGGGGGCAGGCAGCTGGGGAGGCAGCGGGCGAGGGCCAGGCCACCTGCCGCTGCCTGGGATCCCCCTGCCTGTGGGGGGAGAGGGAGCAGTTATTATCCCCCTGCCTGTGGGGGGAGAGGGAGCAGTTATTATCTGCGGGCCAGTGGGACACCTGCTCCTAACCTTAACCAGGATCTAGTCCTAGTCTCCGTGGCCAGCTCCTAAGTTTGTGCTCTCCCACTCCCTTAGAGGCCAGAGAGGATGGCACAGGTCAGAGAAGGCAGGACCCATGGGCTAGGGAGGCCAGAAGCCACGTTGGGGAGGGTGCAAGGCAGGCACATGGGTTTGAGCCCAGGAATGTTGTTGCTGATGCTTGTGTGTGTGCAGATGGGTTCTTGGAACAGAACTCTGGTTTGTTTTTTTCATTCATTAGTTCCTTTCTTCATTCATTCATCCATCCACTCATCAGCACACACACACAGCTCCCTATGTGTCACACTGTGTGTCAGGACTAGACACTAAGACAAATCCCCATTTGGCCTCTGCCAACTGAGAGCTTGCCTTCTGGAAGTTTTTGTGCAATGTTTCTTAAACTCAGCATTATTGGCAGCTTGGCAGATGAAGCTTCATTGCGGGAGCTGTCCTGTGCCCTCTAGACTACTTAGCAACATCCCTGGCCTCTACCCATACATGCCGCTAGCATCCCACCAAGTTGTGACAACCAAAAATGTCTCCAGATATTGGCAGGTGTGCCCTAGGGTGCAAGTCACCCCTACTGAGAATTGCTAGTCTGACGCTGCCGATCTGCACAGAGGTGCCGTGGACAAGCCTGTCAGGTGGGTGCCGTGACTCCTTTAGAGGGAGGCTCCGAGCAGTCTGTCCTCATGGGCATAGCAGGTCAGCAGCCGCCAGGGTCCCGGCTGTGGTCTGTGGTCTGCCACGGTAAGTCGCTCCTCCTCTTTCAGCTTCTGCCCACCCTAGCCTAGGGTGCTCCTAGAGGAGCAGGGCTTGAAGCTGATTGATAACTGGGCCAGCCAGGAGCCTAAAGAAAGGACTGGGTGGTGGGGATGAAGTCCTAGAACTTGGTTTCTCAGGGGTGTCCAGCAAAGAGCTGAGTAAGCTGTCTGCTTCCCAGACGAGTGAGGTGGCACACCGGGACCCACTCTGCCCCAGGTCAGTGAGGGCATTGCTCCATGGAACCCTGCACTGGCCGCCAGGGTTGCTGCTAGCAAACTGGCTTCGTAAAGAGGGCCAGGTTCTTACAAAGACAACCAAGCAGCAAGTCTCTAGCTGGGAGAGCGAATGGCCTTGATACGGCCTAAGCCAGGTGAGGGTAGGGGCGGGACTTAAGCTTCCCGGGCCACAAGCCACATGCAGACACCGCACCTGGAAGGAAAGCTGCGTGGCTCTTTTGTCAATATACCACAGTGAGCTGCCCTCCAAAGACAGTGAAGCACACGCACAAAACCTCAAATTAGTCCATCTGAAGGACAGCAGCTGGTTTCGGTTTAATGATGTATTACTTAGATTTGCCACAGTTAATAACCCCCAAATATCATTTATTTCTCATTCTTGTTACAATCAACGGCTGCAGGTCAGCTCCTTCAGACCCGCTCCACGTGTCTTACCATTCTGGCACCCAGGCTGATGGGACAGCTGCTAGCTGGGAAATGTGTTCCCATGACAAAAGGAAAAGCATAAACACACCACGCAATGCTCCCCAACCTCCCGTCTAGACATGTCCACCCACATCCCTTTGCCTCCCCAGTGGAATGGGGCGGATACTGCAAGCAGGCCCGTGGCTACAGGTAAGGATACATACTATCCTCTAGGAAGCAGCGAACAGCTACACACAAAAATACACCTGTGACAATGACTCAACTGCCAAAAATCCTAAAATGTGAAAACTAGAGAGGAACTCAAGAGTCTACCATCCAAGTCTGTCCGTTTTCCCTATTACACAGATCAGGAGAACTGGTAAACTTGTTAGGGGTTTTGCAAGATCTCGGTTTATAGGTCTTTACGGGTGCAGAAACAGAAGCCAGCTTTCCTGACCTCATCTCACTCCAAGGATCTCTAGTATCCCCACAGAACAAGACTCTCTGCTCATGAGACACCTGGAGGTTTGAGTCCCTCACCCTGAATATCTTAAAGTTATTTGTATGGT
The DNA here is from genome assembly GCA_004024625.1 of Mellivora capensis. NCBI lineage: Eukaryota > Metazoa > Chordata > Mammalia > Carnivora > Mustelidae > Mellivora > Mellivora capensis. The sequence goes on along the minus strand of PISX010007948.1, from coordinate 64,648 downwards.
TTGTGTATACATGTGGTTTGAGGGGTAGCTTTTCTGAAGCCTCTAATACCACAAAGGTCCAGCCAGAACTGTGGACCTAGATCCCGAGTCCGTGTCCAAAGGCCAGGACTTCCTCAGGTCAGGTGCTATGTTAACTGTACGATGGTCCCTTCAGAGATAGAGGCTGGTGGTAACACAGCTCACAGTGAGTCCAGGCATGTCATGACAGAGGTACAGAGTCTTGTATCAACAGAAGAGAGTGGAGACCAGCTGGAGCTTGGCACTTTGACTGGAGAGAATGTAGTTCAGGGAAGTCAGTAGCTCTCCCCTCACCACTGTCCCCACGGTGGCAGACATAAAGGCCTGAGCCGATTCTAGAATGCTGGATTCCAGGCAGAGGTGAATGAAGGAGGAGATCCGGGGCCGGGCTCCGCCTGGCTTGGTTACTTTACCTGGTGCACCTTTCTCCCCTGGAGGTAATTCCTACAAAAAGCAGAGGTTCCTACACAGACCAGAAATGCTGGTGTCAGGGCTTTTACAAAGTACCTGCAGTGAACACAACAGAAGAAGGGGTTAACTAAACTGCGGTCTTAACCATCCATGCACCTTCCCAGCCACATTTAAGGTGAACCTTTGGATGTAAGTCAACATTAAAATGTCAGTTTAGTACAATTATTTGTTCGGTTGTTTACATATCTGGCAAATGCATTTGGACGTGCCCTCTAGCATCACCTCTGTGGCTAAACATGAAATCAAACTTTAAGAACATCCATTCATTCATTCATCCCTCCCTTCATCCTTTCATTCATTCAACAGTGCGTGCCCAGGGTAACTTGGGCCCTGTGCTAAAAACAAAAACCTTCATCCCTGCTTTCAAGTCCTGAGGGAAGGGAAATAAATAATCAATTAGTGATAGCAAAAACAACTGTAGAAGCATTTGTGAGGTACGGCCTTAGGGCATGATTCCCTCTACAGGAAAGGCGAATCAAGAAAAGCTTCCTGACAGATGCCTTGTCCATCTTGACTTTAATTTAGAACAGTAGTAGTGATGAGGCACGGGGGAGCAAAAGCAAGGAGGTACGGGGCACCAGAGCATTTGCTGTTGTTGGGGCATAAAGCAGAGGTGTAGTGGGGCAGGTTGGAGAGGTGGGCAAGGCCTTGGCTTCCCAGACTGAGAAGTGTTAGCATGACCCAATGTGCTTGGACTGGGGGGGGTGGGGGGGGTGGGGGGGGTGGTCTGTATCTTAGCTCCACTCAGTTCAAGGTCTGAAGTTGCCAGAATCCTGTCCTGAGCAGCCTCTTACCTACGCCAGTTATTTAAAAAGTAAACATTTAGGGTGCCTGGGTGGCTCAGTGGGTTAAAGCCTCTGCCTTCAGCTCAGGTCATGATCCCAGGGTCCTGGGATCGAGTCCCGCATCGGGCTCCCTGTTCAGCAGGGAGCCTGCTTCCCCCTCTCTCTTTGCCTGCCTCTCTGCCTACTTGTGATCTCTTTCTCTGTCAAAATAAATAAATAAAATCTTTTTAAAAAAAAAAAGTAAACTATTTACAACAGCGTTTACATTTTCTGAGAAGCATGAAACTGGCTTTCCTCCACAGATCTACTTTTTTAGATTTCTCCCCCATTTTCTGGAGATGGGGAGAGTGGACCTCAGGCCTTTAAAGAACTGTGGTAATAATCTGCTAATAATGGAAAAAATGAATAGCTAAAAATTTGTCTATAAACTGGAAGGGAGATTTAGTGCCAGAAAAAAAACACTAAGAAAAGTCATCAATCATATCTGAAGAAATCTGCCCCTCCTGCCTGATAAGCCAAAGCAGAAGCATCATGACCAGCTGGACCGCCTACCAAGTGAGTCACCACATCACCAATTCCCATCCAATCTGCCCCCTACCTCATGCCTCATCATCAACTCGTACATGTAAAGTATACTTCATCCCGATAGTGGTATGTGGAGCCCCAGAGGACGTGTAGGTAAAATTTACAGACTAGTGTACAGGGCGTTCAAGCTTTCATGAATGGCCCTAGCCCAGCTCTCCAGCCTCTTTCCCGCCAGGCCCAACCACCCTCATGCCCAACACATCGGACTCCTTTAACCTAAATGCAAGAGCATTTGCTTTGCTCAAAGCTTAGGGAAAAAGAGTCGAAGAGTCAACTTACAAATCTACTGAGGGGATTCCTTTATGGTCCAGGAGTACCCCAAAGCTGAACAAAGAGACAAAAGCCAAATCCAGCTGGGCTGCCACAGCTACTAACAAAGATGCACTCTTATAACAAGACTGGCCTTTACAGTTTACAAAAGCACTTGACTACTACTCTCTCAAACACCTGAGAAAAATATAGGCAAGAATTAGTATTCCTATCCGAAAGATGAGGAAAGCTCCCCAGGGAGGCAGTATGTGCTTACAGTCACACAGCCAGTAAGTGATGGCATCTGACTTCACAAACCAATGTTCTTTCCATATAACAATATCAGGGGACACGCGCACAATGAGGAACAGGAGTGCCAGTTTTTAGGTCCAACAGCCAGACAGCTTGTCCCGTCTCAGACCAGCTCCATTCACTTCTCCCAATTTGAGGGTGTCCTGGCTGCATCATGACGTGCCAAGTCATACTGAAGGCTGTTTGGCCAATGACCTAGACCAGACTCTATGGTTGCCAACTCACAATTTTGTGTCCAGGGCGAAAGGGAGGAGCATACAAGGCAACCCATCAGCAGTGGAATGAGACCCTGGCTGTACCCCTGGGATGGCGCCTGAGCATCTTCCCTGGTCTGCTCAGCCTCGGGAAGGTGGCTCACCTGGGGTGCTGCAGCACGTGCAGCAGCGTGCTCTTGGGAGGCACCCGGTAGAGTTCTGTCCCGGCTTCATCCTCAAAGTAGACCTGCAAGAGGAACAGGAATCAGACACAAATACAGGGCCTCAGCAGCACTAGGCATGTTGAGGCCAAGTCTAGGGAAAAGCTAAAGAGATGGCAATGAGTCCTTTATAAAGAGTTGTGGAATATAAAGTACTCAGTCCTTGCCCCCCATACTAAGAAAGGTATTATGGGCTCCATTTCCAAAGATAGAATGAAGGCTCAGAGAAGGGGAATAACTCACCAGTAACACCCAGCTAGCAAACAGAGGAGCCAAGATTCAAGCCCAGGCCTGTGAGCCTTCCCTTCCCTAGCGATTCAGTCTTAGACCCCTTAGATGTAGAGGAAGCAAGCTACGGTGGTCCAAAGCAGGGGAAGAGCCCGAGGATGAGAAGGATGATAGCCCGGTGCAGGTATCAAAGCCCACGCAGGGTGAAGATGTCCATACAGAAGGGCTGGCAGGGAGTGAGGGTGTCAGAGCCTGGTCACTGGAGGGCAGCCTTGCTGGGAGCTGGCCAGCATAAGCCAGGTGATAAGGGTTACCTGGTAGAATGGCTGTCCATGATGATATGTCAGAGCCCATGTGGTTGAGACGAGTGTCCTTGTGAGGGGACAGCTGATACAGGGTCTGAGAATTAGACGGTACTAGTGTATCAAAGCCAATTTTCCTAATTTTGATAGTTGGGATTATGAAGGAAAATATCCTTGTTTGTAGGAAACTGACACTGAAGTATTCAGGGGCAATGCGGCATCAGTTGGCATCTTACTCTCAAATGGTTAGTAAAAGAGAAAGTCTTTGTACTGTAAGCTGTGATTTTAAAAAAAAAAAAAAAGGTCCCAACAATGGACTAATGGAATACTATTCAGCCTTAAAAAGGAAATTCTGACACAGGCTACAATACAGATGAAACTTTTAGACATCAAGCGAAGTGAAATAAGCCAGATACAAAAAGACACAGCATATGGTTCCACTTAAATGAGGTTCCTAGAGTAGTCTCATTCATAGAGAGAACAAGTAGAATGGTGGCTGCCAGGGGCTTGGAGGGAGGAGAGAATGGAGTTACTGTTTCATGGGTGCAGAGTTTTAGTTTGGGATGAAGTGGAGATGAATAGTGGGAATGGCTGTACAACCACATGAATGTACTACAGATACAATGGTTCAAATAGTAAATTTTGGGTTCTGTATCATTTGACACTATTTTTTTAGAAGATTTTATTTATTTGAGAGAGAGGGAGAGTACGTGCAAGCATAAGCAGGGGGAGAGGGAGGTGGAGAAGCAGGCTCCCTACCAAGCAGGGAAACCAACATGGGGCTCGATCCCAGGACACTGGGATCATGACCTGAGTGAAAGGCAGACGCTTAACCCACTAAGCCACCCAGACACAATATTTTTTTAAGCAGTAAAAACTTGCCCCCCCACACACCCCACCCCTGCAAAAAAATATCCCATCTAGGAAAAAAGTAAAACATCTCTTACCTCTAAATTATCAGGGCAGTATTTCCGCTCTAAATCCCAAGACGGTGTTTCACCAAACATCACCATTAGATGATCAATAAACCTAAGGATATAACATGTACTTTCTGAGTATCAATAATTCATGATCTATTTTCCAACATCACAGTCCCTGGACACCCATTCAGATTGCTATCAAAAATGTACAAAACATGAAATGCAGGCCTAAGCCATTTCTAGCCAAAACCATCTGGTTTAAGCCAAAATGTAAATGTGTATTACTTGTCCTATTATGACAATAATTTTCTTTAAACTGACTCAGGCTTAACATTCCTTACATTGAGTCACATTCTAAGCATTAACCCTATGGAATCACACATTAAAATTGCTAGTTATATTTTTTCTAATAAACAGACACTTCAATTACTACGCATATACTACCTAGAATGACTTTGTATCTCACTACAGTACTGAAACACAGTACTGTGGTGCTCTACTTACTATCCCAGTCAGGATGCTGGGGAGACTTGTGTCTGTCATTGCAAAGGTAGTTATAGTTAGTAAAGGGAGAAATCAGCTCCAGGATAGAGAGATTATGCCAAACTAGACTGTTAACCCTCTATTCTCTTCCCTCCTCAACCAAAAATCCACTTGTCCCTCTCCCGAGGGACAGCAAGAAAAGAGCATGCCAGCAAGAACAGAGGGCTCTTGGGCAAGTAAGTACCTGGAGTCCTCGTGAAAAGCAGCGATGAAGTCTGACTGGGCATGCTCCGGGTACAGAAAGAGCACGGGCCAGCTTAACCTGCCCTGCTCATCTACATTCAGCCTGGCTCCGTAAGGGTTCGCCGAGCTGAGCCCATCCAGGAAAAGCTCACCTAGACCTTCTGAGTCTGAATCTTCATCCTGACCAGCAACTTCAGAGATTAGCCTGATGTTCCTAGCCTGGATTAAAAACAGAAATATACAAACCTTATTGTGTGGAAGTATGCAAGCCCATTTCAACAGCAGGGAAACCACCATACTGTCAGCTCCCTGAAGCCAGCTCTACACAATCATCTTCATTACCCCAGAAGCCCAGCACAGCAGGGATAACTCACCTTCGCCAGGATTCCACCACATACTGGACCTTGTGTCACAGAAAAAAGCTAGGCATGGTTCTTGCCCTTAAGACCCCACTCATGGTCTAGTGGGCAAACAGCTATGGAAATAAGTACAATATAAGGTAAGAGGAAGTGGAGTGCAGAAGTACAGACCATCAATAATTAATTCTGCCTGGGGGCTAGAGAAGACTAGGGAATGCTGGACCTTGAGCAATAACTATGAAAGGCAGAGAAGTTGGAGGGGTGGGGAGAGGATGGAAAGGCATTCCACCTCCAAGGAACAGCATATGCAAAGGCAAAGAAAAGATCAAGAGTGTAGCATATACAAAAATGGCAAGTGTATTGGTTTAGCTAGGACATAAAATACTAAAAATAATACATATTGACCTAATCTTGACTGTCTCATGGAAATAAAGATAAATCAAACATCTGAATAGAAGAGTTGTCTCTTTATGTATGTGTGTGGAGGCTAGCACAAGAGGGGAAAGTTACATGCAATCTAAAATTATTTTTGATGGGGTGCCTGGGTGGCTCAGTGGGTTAAAGCCTCTGCCTTAGGCTCAGGTCATGATCTCAGGGTCCTGGGATCGAGCCCCACATTGGGCTCCCTGCTCAGCAGAGAGCCTGCTTCCCCCGCCCCCCACCCCCACCCCGCCTGTCTCTCTGCCTGCTTGTGATCTCTGTCAAATAAATGAATAAAATCTTTAAAAAAAATAAAAAATAGAATTACTTTTGATACCTCCTAAATCAGGGCCTGGCAAACTTTCCCTTAAAGGGTCAGGGAGAAATATTTTAGGCTTTGTGAGCCAAATGGCCTCTGCTGAAATTAACTACTTGACTCTGCCACCGTAGTGTGAAAATAGCCATAAGTAACATATAAACAAATAGGCAGGGCTGTGATCCACTGGCTCCTGCTTTAAACCATCAGTAGAATATGGTCTGTGTATACAACTGGTAGAGTAATTCTTATGTACACTGAAGCTTGAGATGCAGGATCAAACTAAAGGAGAGAGCCAAAATCAGGCCTGTATGTGAATGGGCATTCCAATATTCTACATTTTAGAAAATGACCAAATCTCTCACTGTGAATGAGGATTAGCAGGAGAATCTGTGGAGTTTTCCATCCTGCTTAATCTGTTAACAGGAGTTAACAGATTGTTATGGGGAGGCACTAGTGGAGTCCATCTTGGTAGTGTGAAGTTCTCAAAGTCAACAAGTAACTTAAATGGTACATAATTTGACTCAACAAAGAATGAAACCAAGAACCTACTCTCCAAACTCATGGCAGGTGTCATCTCCTTTGTGAAGACCAAGCAAGCCAGAGCTCCACAAGTGACTTGCTGGGTATCCAGTATCCAGGTAAAAACAAGATCTGGCTCAGACTACATCCATTTAAAATGCAGGGAAGAAATGAGTGGGTTGAATTTTTATTGTTGTTAAAGGAGCAACATTCTAAAAATTCAGATTTTTTTCAGGATGCAGTAGCTAAGAGGAAGGACCTGGCTCTGATACACATTAGCTGTGTGAGGTTCCTTCACCTCCCTGAGACCACATCACCACCTAGCAAATCAGGAGCTAGAAGATCTACCTCAGAAGGCCACTGTGAAGATTAAATAATGCTTAGCCCATAGCAACTATCCAGTAAGTACAGCTTACCTGAGATCAACATATGTACACCAGCAGGAAGGCTGACTGAACTCAGGGAATCTGATTCCAGAGCCCCTTCAGCACACTGCTTCACCAAACCAAAGAGAAAATGAACAGACTCATTCAGCTAAAGCATCCCAAGACAGGTTCCTAACAAGCTTGAGGATTAGCAAGACCATATGGGCCTGAGGTTTGAGAACTCACCTTGATGGCCTGAAGTAAAGCCTCATTCTGATTCTGCTCCTTCTTTTCTTTCAGCTTTGCTTTCCTGATATCCCTCTGTTCAGTTCTCTAAAAATGAAATTCAGACCCATCAGTGCCAGGAGCTTGTTACCCCTTCTGTCACCCCAGCCTGCTTCTTAGTCTCCAGTATCTGTCCAACCCAGGTTCCCGTGTCAAGCAATACCAACGGCCTGAGTCAGTTCAATTAACATTTTAAGAGCACACACCTGGTGCCAGGACTCATGGCAGCAGAAATTTAAAAATGTATAGTTCCCACACACATGTTGTTCAGTCTACGGAGGGGGACAGACAATGAAATATCTGTTATGTATTACCCTACTGATGTGAATCCAGTACTATAAAATAGAGTGATGGATTCTGCCCCACTGAGGAGGTGGGTTTAGATGGACACAGAACATTCCACCAGATGGAGAAAGGTCATTCTCGGTAGAGGGACTGACATCAGGGTCTATGTGGTATTTCAACTTCTCTGGAATGGCTGGAATATAGAAAATACTGGAAAAACCTAGGGTAAGAACTTATCAGAGGCTCTGCCCTTGGCTAATTACAATCCATGAGAGAAAAACATTATCACTCCATTTAATCTGGCAGAAATATAATTTAGATTCCTTTTCCTGCAAATCTGCCCCAAACCAATTGATTCTGCTCTTACCCTCAGGATCGTAGATTAACAGAGGTCAGCAAACTTTTTCTAGAGACTTTTTTTTTTTTTCTTTTAGAGACTTTTTCTAGAGATTATTATTTTTAGGCTTTCCAGACCATTTATGCTCTCTGCTGCATATTATCTACCTTCTTTAGTTGTTTATAACTCTTTAAAAATGTGAAAAACATCTTTAGTTCACAGAATGTATAAAAACAAGCCACAGGCTGGATTTGGCCTTGGGGTCAGTTTGCTGATGTCTGATCTAAACTACAGTACCAACCATTCCTCATCTTTCCCACAAAAGCCTCACAAAGGCTAACACGGATCTTCTATTTCTCATGAACAAAGTCTACCCTTTCAGGGAGACAATGGCTGATAACTCTTGTCCATCCCTCCTCCAATCCAGTCTGCCAGCAGAGCTGCAAAACTCCCTTCTGCTGTTGGGAAATCTGATTACAATATCCAGAGTACTCCACCTCATGTCCAATTCTACCTTCACAGTTGAGCTACATCCAACCGCAGTGTCTGGTCCACATTAGAGAATGATTAAGAATCATACAGACTCTGTCCCTGTTGTTTTACTCTGATTTACACTATACATTGAGTGATGTGGCTTATGAAGTCTCATATGAAGCTTGGAGTCTTGGCAGCCACATAAAGTAGAATGACCTCCAGGTAAGAGTAGCCCTGAACTGCGGAGTCTGATGCCCTTTTAAAAAAAAAAATCAACTTTGTTGAGGTATAATTTACAGATTTTAAAAAGTGTATAGTTCAATGAGTTTAGAACAAGGATACACCTTGAGTACCCAACATTTCAATCAAGATGGACATTTCTATCTCCTAGAAAGTTCCCCCGTGCTCCCTCCTATCCCATCACTGATAGGTATTTTTATTACCAACTAATGTCCCACTGTATGAATATTACACTTTATCTCCTTCCTGTTGTTGGATGGACACAAGAGCTGTTTCTGGATCACTCTGAATAAAACAGGTTGTGACTGTTCTTACACAAGTCTTTTTTTTTTTTTTTTTTTTGTCAGAGAAAGAGGGAGAGAGAGCGAGCACAGGCAGACAGAGTGGCAGGCAGAGGGAGAAGCAGGCTCCCTGCCGAGCAAGGAGCCCGATGTGGGACTCAATCCCAGGACGCTGGGACCATGACCTGAGCCGAAGGCAGCCGCTTAACCAACTGAGCCACCCAGGCATCCCTCACACAAGTCTTTTTATGAGCAACCATTTCTCTTAGCTAAACACCTCCACACTTCCCGCCGTCCCCAAGCCCTGGCAACCACTAACCTGCTCTCTGTCACTACAGATTTGCCTATTTTGGATATTTGATATATATAGTCATACAATATGAGATCTTTTATATCTGTCTTCTTTCACTTAAGATAAGTGTTTTTGAGGTTCATCTACACTGCTGTGTGTATCATACTTCATTCTCCTTTATGGCTGAATAATATTCCACTGTATGAACATACCACATTTTACTTATCATCAGTTGATGGACATTTAGATCATTTCTACTTTTCAGCCATTATGAACAGTGTTGCTATGAAAACTCATGTAGGGGTCTGCTTCTCCCTCTGACTTCTCCCCTCTCATGCTCTCTCTCAAATAAGTAAAATCTTAAAAAAAAAAAAAGAAAGAAAGAAAGAAAGAAAACTCCTGTGCAAGTATTTATTTTAATACTTTGTTCCAATTTCTTTGGGTATAAACCTAAGAGTAGAAGTGCTGGTTCATATGTTAATTTTGTGGTTAATTTTTTGAGGAACTGTCAAAATGTTTTTTGTTTTTTTTTTTAAGATTTTATTTATTGAGAGAGAGGGAGAGAAAGTATGAGCAGGAGGAGGGGCAGAGAGAGAAGGAGACTCCCTGCTGAGTCTGGGAGCCTGATTTGGGGTTCAATCCCAGGCCCCTGAGATGATGTCCTCAGCAGAACGCAGATGCTTAACTGACTGAGACACCCAGGCGCCCCTGTCAAAACTGTTCTCTATAGTGGCTGTCATTTTATATTCTCACCAGCAACATGTGAAGGTTTCCATTTCTCCACATCCTTCTCAATATTTGTTATTTTCCTTTGAAAAAAATATTATAACCATCTTAGTGTGAAATAGTATCTCACTGTGGTTTTGATTTACATGTCCCTAATAACTAAGAATGTTAAGCATCTTTCATGTGCCTTTTGGCCATTTATGTATCCTCTGGAGAAACATTTGTTCACATCATTTGACCATCTAAAAAATGGCATTGTCTTGGGGCACCTGGGTGGCTCAGTGGGTTAAGCTTCTGCCTTCGGCTCAGTTCATGATCTCAGGGTCCTGGGATTGAGCCCTGCATCAGGCTCTCCGCTCAGCGGGGAGCCTGCTTCCCCCTCTCTCTGCCTACTTGTGATTTCTCTGTCAAATAAATAAAAATAAAATCTTAAAAAAAATAAAAAATAAAAAATGGTGTTGTCTTTTAATTATTGAGATGTTAAGAGTTCTTTATACATTCTAGATAAAGCTCCCTGAACAGATTTATGATGTATAAATACTCTCCCACACTGTGGGCTATTTTTTCATTTAATCAATGATAGCCTTTGAAGCAGAAGTTTTTACTTTTGATGAAGTCCAGTTTACCTTTTTTTGTTTCTTATGCTTTTTGTGTCATATCTAAGAAACCATGCCTAATCCAAGGCCATGAAGATTAATGCCAACATTTTCTTTGAAGAGTTTTATTATAGCTTTGCTCTTCCATTTATGGCTTTGATCCATTTTGTATATAGTATGAGGTAGGGGTCCAAATGCATGCTTTTTGTGCTGATATGGAAGACTATTCTTTCCCCACTGAATTGTCTAGGTACCCTTGCTGAAAATCAACTGTCTATAAATATGAGGGTTTATTTCTGAGCTCTCAATTCTATTGCACTGATCTGTAAGTCTATCCCCTTCTGCCAGTACCACAATGTCTTGATTACTATAGTTCTACAGTAAGATCTGAAATTGGGAAGTGTGAGTCCTCTTCTTTTTTTTTTAGGATTGTTTTGGCTATCCTGGGTCCCTTGAATTTACATATGATTATTAGAATCAGTTGGTCAATATTCTGCAAAGCAGCCAATTGGAAATGTGTATTGAAATTTTGTATTGAAAACCAGATATTTAAAATAATACAATAATACAGTTTGATGCAAACTGAGTTGAATCTGTATACCAATTTGGGGAGCATTTTCATCTTAACCATATTAAGATCTGATCCATGATGTCTTCCCATATTTTTAGATTTAATTTCTTTCAGCAATGTTTTGTATTTTCAGATTATAAGTTTTATGCTACTTCTGTTAAATTTATGCCTAAATGTTATTCTTTTAGATGCTATTATAAATGGAATTGTTTTCATATTTGAAATGTTCACCACAAGTCTATAGAATACAGTTGGGTCTTGTATATTAATCTATCGTACCAGTTTACTAATCTATTAATTCTAATAGGTTTTTTAAGTGGATTTCTTCGAATTTTCTCTATACAAGATCATATCATTTGCACCTACAGTTTTACTTTTCCTGTCCATTTTTTGGAGGATAGGTTTGCTGAATATAGACTTCTTAGCTGACAATCTTATTTTCAGCACTCCTAATGTCAACCCGTGGGCCTTTGGCTCCCATGGCTTCTGATGAGAAATCAGCTGCTACTTATGGGGGAGCAGAGGGAGAGGGTCAGAGAGAATCTTAAACAGGCTCCACGCCCAATACAGAGCCCTACACAGGGCTTGATCTCACAACCCTGAGATCACATCCTGAGCCAAAATCAAGAGTTGGGTGCTCAACCTACTGAGCCACCCAGGCATCCCTCAGATGTTACTTTTATTGAGGCTCTCTTGTATGTGAAGAGTCTCTTCTCTCTTGATGCTTTTAACTTCTTCATGTTTGACTTTCAACAATTTATAATGTGTCTGAGTGTAGATTTCTTCAAGTATCTCCTACTTAGAGTTTGTTAAGTTTCTTTGAAGGGTGGATAATGATTTTTTTAAATCAAATCTGGGAAGTTTTCAGCTATTATCTCTTCATATATTCTCTTGTCCCTTTTTCTTTCCCTCTCCTGGGACTCCCATATCTATGATGATACTTGATGGTATCCCACAGGTTCCTCAGTCTCTCTTCATGTTTCTTTTTCTTTTTAAAAAAGATTGATTTATTTATTTACTTTTAAAGAGAGAGAGAGAGAGAGAGAGAGAGAGAGAGAACATGGGTATGTGGGGAGGGGCAGAGAGAGAGAAAGAGGAAGAGAATCTCAAGTAGACTCCCCTCCAAGTGTAGAGTCTGATATAGGGCTCAATCCCACGACCCTGAGATCATAACCTGAGCTGAAATCAAAAGTCAGATGCCCAACTGACTGAGCCACCCAGACACCCTTCTCCTAATGTTTCTTTATTCTTCCTTCTCTCTTCCTCACACTGGGTAATCACAATTGATCTATCTTCATAGTTCTGCTCTTGAACCCTTACATGAACTTTTCAGTTACTACACTTTTCAACTACAGAACTTTTATTTGATTCTTTTTCAGTTTACTGGCAGTCTCTATTCGGTAAATCATTGTTCTCATATTTTTTCAGTTCTTTAGACATTACTTTCTTTCTTCCTAGAATATATTTCAAAGTGTGGTGTAAAGTCTTTTTCTTATAAGTCTCACGTCTGGGCTTCCTCAGCTTTCCTCAGAAAATCAATTTTCTATTGATTTTTTTTTTCCTGGGTATGGGTCATACTTTCTTACTTCTTTGCATGTCTGGTAATTTTGTATTGAAAACCAGATATTTAAAATAATACAATGTGGCAACTCTAGAAACTGGATTCTTCCTCTTTCTTCTCCAGTTAGATATTGCTGTTGTCACTGTTTAGTTACTTTCCTAAACTAATTCTGTAAAGCCTGTATTTGGTTTTATGTGACCAATAAAGTCCTTAAACACTTAGCTTAGTGGTCAGCTAATGATTGCACAGATTTCCCTAAATGCCTGAAGCCAAAGTCTCCCACTCTTAGCTGAGGGGCATACCTTCAACAGTCACCCTAACAATTTACAATTCAGCCTCAGCCTTCACTTACTGCTTCCACAGAGCCTCCAAGTCAGCCAGAGGTCAGAGCTTAGGGCCTTCTTAGATTTTTCCTGAGCACATGCATAGCCCTGGATGCACATGTGACCTTACTCCAGGAATATGCTGGAGCTTTTCAAAGTCCCTGAAGAATCTCATTCCCCCCAGCTTTTCCTTTTAAATATTCCGCTAAGCCTACTGTTTGCCCAGGCATCCACTATCTCAGGCAGCTGCAATCTTAAATAACTGCTTCTGTTTTTGACACATCCCTCCTCCCCAGCCGCAACCCCCCAACAAAAAGCTTTTCATACTGGGATAGCTCCAAGATGAGTTAACTAAAATCCGCCTTGTGAATGAGGTCTTCTAGGAGACCATCCAGATGTTCCGATAATGGCAATTCTCTGGCAACGGGGCTTTGAACAACCTCTAATCCAGTCTGCCTCTTCTGGTGGCTGCTGGGCTACTCATTTTCACCATGATTCTTTCAAGACTACTGTGTACCAGGAAGGGAGGAGAAGGGGACAGGGCAAGTTAAAATGTCACAAAACTTGCTGTGCTTATGGAGGTTCAGCTATTTTTCTAGAATAAACACTCCCCAGATTGCTGTAAGTCTTTGGCTCATTTCAGAGCTCTGAAAAAGTTAGTGACCCTGAGCATTTTTGCCAGTTTTCCATAGACTTCATGAAATAAAGAATTTTAGATCTTTATTTGGCATTTTTGCTGATGTCACTTCTTTTTGCTGATTTATCTACTTGTTTTATCAATTACTGAAAGAAAGGGATGTTGACATCCACACCTATTTGTCGATTTGTCTCCCTCAATTTTTTTGCTTATTACATTTTGAAGTTCTGTTATTAGATAATGCATATTTATAACTGTTAAGTCTTCTTGATAGGATGACCCTTTCATCATTTTTTTTTTATAAAGATTTTATTTATTTATTTGAGAGAGAGGCAGTGAGAGAGCATGAGCGAGGAGAAGGTCAGAGGGAGAAGCAGACTCCCCGTGGAGCTGGGAGCCCGATGCGGGACTCGATCCCGGGTCTCCGGGATTATGACCTGAGCCGAAGGCAGTCGACCAACCAACTGAGCCACCCAGGCGTCCCGACCCTTTCATCATTTAATAAAGCCATGCTTTATTTCTGGTAATGTTCACTGCCTTGATGGCTGTTTTGTCAGATTTTAATATAGCCACATGAGATCCATTGCTTACACAAGCCAAGCACATAGGAATCCAGCGTCAATTTATACTCAGATATAGAATAAAACTTACACTCAGCCAACAGTGTCACCCATGCCCAGTATCAGGCTTCTGGGCCCTGACATCTTTCTTTAACTATGTGCCTGTATCATGGAATATAAATCAAAACCACAATAAGATATCACCTCACACCAGTTAGAATGGCTAAAATTAACGAGTCAGGAAACAACAGATGTTGGCAAGGATGCAAACAAAGGGGAATCCTCTTACACTGTTGGTGGGAATGCAAGCTGGTGCAGTCACTCTGAAAAACGGTATGGAGGTTCCTCAGAAAGCTGAAAATGGAGCTATCCTATGATCCAGCAATTGCACTACTGGGTATTTACCCCAAAGATAGGAATGTTGTGATCCAAAGGGGCACCTATACCCCAATGTTTATAGCAGCAATGCCCACAATGGCCAAACTATAGAATGAGCCCAGATGCTCAGTTGGTAAAGTATCTGCCTTTGGCTCAGGTCATGATCCCAGGGTCCTGAGACTAAGTCCTGCATCCCTGAGTCCTGAGTCCCTGCTGAGCAGGGAGCCTACTTCTCCCTCTGCCTGCTGCTCCCCTTGCCTATGCTCTCATGTGCACACACGCTTGCCTGCTCACTCTCTTTGACAAATAAATAAATCTTAAAAGGGGGGGGGGCTCCTGGGTGGCTCTGTTGTTGGGCATCTGCCTTTGACTCAGGTCATGATCCTGGGGTCCTGGGATTGAGCCCCACAACAGGCTCCCTGCTTGGCAGGAAGCCTGCTTCTCCCTTTCCCACTCCCCCTGCTTGTGTTCCCCTCTCTATGTCTCTTTCTGTCAAATAAATGAAATCTTAAAAAAAAAAAAGAAGAAGATGATGATATAGTATATATGCAATGGAATACTACTCAGCCATCAAAAAAAAAAAAGAAATCTTGCTGTTTGCAATGATGTGGATGGTACTAGGGGGTATAATGCTAAGCGAAGTAAGTCAATCAGACAAAGACAACTATCACATGAGTTCATTTTTATGTGGAATTTAAGAAACAAAACAGAGGATCATAAGAGAAGAGAGGAAAAAAGTAAAACAAGACAAAATCAGAGAGGGAGACAAACCATAAGAGACTGTTCATCGCAGTAAACAACTGAGGGTTGCTGGTGGGATGGGGTAACTGGATGATGGGACATTAAGGAGGGCTTGTGATGTAATGAGCACTGGGTATCATATAAGACTGCTGAATCACTGACATCTACCTCTGAAACCAATAATACATTATATGTTATTAACTGAATTTAAATTTTAAAAAAGGTATCTATAGAAACAACAAAAAAACTGCACCTGTGCTACAGGACCTCCAAGCTTTCATTTAGGTCCACTAAGGGTTCTTCTGTGGATTAACTTGGCTATGTCCCTCTTCAGTAGCCCTCTAGACATTCTCTCCTATATATACCACTTTTAGAAATTCTGGCCCACCAGTTATCTAGGCTCAGAATTCTGTTACTGAGCCACATGAGTCAACAAATTACCTACTCTTTCTACCATTTTATATGACCAGAGTGACTTCTGACTAAAACCTACCCCTTTGCAGGGAGAGCTGCAGGCTCCCACAGCACTGAAAATTCCCATTCCATAGTATAAGCAATGAAGACAGACCTAGACCAGGAATCAGATCTGAAGTCTAGTTCTGGCTTTCTGAATAGGCATATAAGGCAGCATTGCATAGGGACTAAGCACACGGACTCCAGAGCCAGACTGCCTGTTCTGATACTGCCTGTTCAGCGTAACCACAGCTATGTGACTCAGGGAGCTTCCTGATCTCTCTGTGTTTAGCTTCCTCACTTCTACAAGGTGAATTAGAATAGTTCCTACCTTACAGGGTTGTTGTATGGTTTAAATGAATTCATAAAAGTGAAGATTTTTAAATAGCACCTTGAAGATACACACAGTGAACGCTATTTAAATGCTGGACGTTGGTTTTGGTACTGCTGGTATTGTTATTGTTTTATCATCACTGTTGCTACTATGTGCATTTCATCACAAGTTATACAAGTCTTAAAGCTGGGAATTACACAATACTGTAGAAGCTTTGGGGTTTAATTTTTTTTCTTTTTAAAGATTTATTTATTTGAGACAGACAGTGTGTGTGTGTGCCCACACATGAGCAGGGGCAGAGGGAGGAGACAAGCAGACTCCCTGCTGAGTGGGAAGCCCAACACAGGGCTCAATCCCAGTACCCTGAGATCACTGCCCAAGCCGAAATCAAGAGTCAGACCCTTAACTGACTGAGCCACCTGGGTGCCCCTGTTAAAATGTTTCTGTCATTCCCTCTCCTCTCTTTCGAGAGATTTACACAGTGTGCAGACTGTATTATTGCAGCCTTATGCTATTTCTCATTTATTCAAATCACAATAGCTATGAATTTATCAACTCCTTACTGTAAGTCAAGAAATGTGCTAACATACACACACACATTCTCATTTAATCCTCATAAAAACCTTTGAGGCATATATTACATTCGCTATTTTCGAAGAGGGGTTTGAGTTTCAGAAATATCAAGGACTTGCTGATGGTTATGCTTTCTCCTGTCTGGAATGTTCTCCAATCCTTACTCCACCTTCCAGTGGAGTACACTCTTGCTCAGTCTTCAAGAGATTAGACACAGACATCACCTCTTTCAGCAAACCTTCTCTGCTATCAGGATCTCTGCCCTGCCCTTGTCCAGGGCAAAGTTAGATACTATTACTATATATACTATATATTCTTACTTGCTTCTGTCACATTGTAACTATTTATTTATGTCTTTGTCTGTGTCCTCCAGAGTTCCAAAGGTAGGGAATAGTTTTGGGTTTTGTTTTTACAAAAGAAAAAACTGACAATGACCCAAAAGACACAATCTGGGAAATACTAATAAATTAATGCTAAGTAACAAATGCCAACTGGCTAATGATTTTGCCACCAACCTTCAGCTTGTCTGCTTTAGCCCTCATTTCCAGAAGCTTCTTCTCTCTGGCATCTATCTGCAGCCCTTCATCACACCAGTTAACAGCCTCAGCAAAGTTTTTCAGTTCCAGATGGCATAAGGCACCTGTAGAACCCAGAACCTTTAGAATATGTGGACAATATGCATGGGAAGAGCTCCCCTTGAGCAGGAACCAGCCCCCATCCCCAAACTCCACCAGCTACCAGCCAGCATTCTGAAGAGAAACAGATGTTTAAAGCCCCTTCTACTGCATTCCCCAGACAAGGAAGAATATTTTACTTATCTTAGATCAGAAAGATCTCTAGGGCCCATTCGGCTTAAAACTCCTGTAATCCTCCCTGACATTAAGGACTTTTAAAGTAGGGAAGGCTACAACTTTATGACAAAGTGCACAGGGTTTAGAGTCAGACAGATTTGAGCTGAAAATCTGGCTCTACTCTTTACCAACTAGACATTACATAAAATACTGAGCAACTCTGAGCTTCAGGTTCCTCATCTGCAAATGAAAACAAAGTTCATCTCAGATGATATTTAAATAGAGAGAGAAAGCAGAACTGACCTCAGCCATTCATCAAAGCGATGGCAAGACCAAAGACATTAGGTCTCTCCTAAAATTGTTCCTAATGGCTTCCAGGTTAACCTGCCTCTCCTCTCACCACTTTTGTTGTTCTCCAGTAAGCCTCTTTAGACTTCCCGCAGAACTTCCAAATATCAGAACTGTAAGGGCTTAGATGCCAATAGAATCCAACCTCATCTTCCAGACACCCACTGACACTCACAGTGGGTGTCTTGCCAAGGTCACATGCTGAGGTAAAACTAATAACTCAAGATTTAGAGACTCCAGCTTGTCCCAATTCCACAGGACTGCACTGACTTTAGTTGCCAATCTTTGAAGATTTTAGTTATTTATTTAACAGAGAGATAGCACAAATAGGCAGAGAGGCAGGCAGAGGGAAAAGGAGAAGCAGGCTCTCCGCTGAGCAGGAAGCCCGATGCGGGGCTTGATTCCAGGGCTCTGGGATCATGACCTGAGCCGAAGGCAGAGGCTTAACCCACTGAGCCACCCAGGCGTGCCAGTTGCCAATCTTTGAACAGTACCTTCTTTCCCTACAGCTGAGGGACATGGATCTACCTATACCAACCCCTAACTGTACATACCTTAAAATGCATTAACTTTGGTAAAGCATTTGGCTTATGATAAAACAGTCGATCATGGAAGTATAAGGAAGCTTAATATGTGATGAATAAATTAAAGTTTACAAAGCACCTCTCAGCTTCTCAAAGGTAAAGTATAAAAGTAATATAAGCACTATTATTACATAGAAAGGTCAGACCACAAAAGAAAATATAATCTGGGAACAGCTCAGCATCAGAGTTATCAGCAAAGGTCCCATAACTTATCTTTTAATTAACATGGCATCTGAAGATCTCACCTTTCAAACAGCTAATTTGGAAAAAAAATTAGAATGTGGCTTTTGGAATTACTTTATTTTAATTAATTTTATTACTAATTTAAAACAAGGAGTTTCAATTTCTCCACAAATTCTTAAAATATAAAGGGTTTTATTATTCTCTGGGAAATTCTTTTTAAAATGGCATGTTATCATTGATAAAGACCAGGAACTTAATATCAAGACTGCAAAAATAAGGTGACTTCATTAGTATCTTAGCACCTTAATATCAAAGCTTAAAATGCCTCAACTTTCAGTGCAGTGAGTGGTAACTTTTCCATAAAGACACTCATACTGTGGTTCTACAATACTCACCTCTTACTATTGCTTTGAGGTGGCAGGGTTTTAGCTTTCTGGCAGCTGTCACATCATTGAGAGCAGAACGAAAATTGCCTAACAGGCACCATTTGGTAAAAGAGAAAACAAGACTGTGATCAGAATATTTGCAAAATTTCATGTGTAGAGACACAGACATTTCTGTATAGTCTTGGAGAAATATAAATCAGAGCACAACAGTTTTTTTTTTTTTTTAAATATAGTTTTGCTCATCAAGTCTTAGAGATACTTGTAACACTGGAAGTCCATGGAACTGTAAATGGCTAGCAAGCCCACGAAAAGATGCTCAACATCACCAGTGACTAAAGAAATTAAAATTAACATGGAACTGGTAAAAATTAAAAACAGATAATATCCAGGATGGGTGAAAACACAGGAAAAGGGCACTCTTATGGGTAAGTAAAAGAGCAAATTAGCATGCATTTGTGCGTATACTCTGACCCAAAAATATTCTTCTAACAACTTATCCTTAAAAATACTTGGACAAATATGCAAGGATAAATGTAAAAGCATGTCAACTGCAGCATTAGTTTTATTCGTGAATTACAAAACACTGGTGATACCCTAAATATCCTCCATGTAGTAACAATTAAAGAACTCTGGTAAATCCACACTATTAAATACTATGCAACCATTAAAAAGGGTGAGATATATGTGCACATAAAAGGCATGACAGGATGCCTGTGCAATACTGTTTTAACTGGTTGTTCTACGTAAAATATCAATATTTTTTATAAAACAAACCAATATATACCAACATATGTACACACACATATATATTTGTAAATGCATTTAAAAAAATGTGTAGGGTCACCTGGGTGGCTCAGTTAAGTGTCTGCCTTCTGCTCAGGGTCCTGGGATGGAGCCCCAAGTCAGGCTCCCTGCTTAATGGGGAGTCTGCTTCTCCTTCTCCCTCACTTTGTACTCACTCTCTCTTAAATAAATAAAATCTTAAAAAAAAAAAAAAAAAAAAAAAAGGTGTGCTATCATAAATACTGTTACCCAAACTGGAAGGGCATAAAGGAGATTTTCACTTTTAAATATTTGGTATTTTCCTATTATTTTCACTTCTAAGAATCTAGTGCAGAGGTCAGCAAAATTTTTCTGTAAAGGGCCATATAGTAAATATTTTAGGCTTTACAAGCCACATACGGTCTGTTACACATTCTTCTTTGTTTTACAATCCTTTAAAAATATAAGACACTTTGGGACGCCTGGGTGGCTCAGTTGGTTAAGCCACTGCCTTCGGCTCAGGTCATGGTCCCAGAGTCCTGGGATCGAGTCCCACTTCTGGCTCCTTGCTCGGCAGGGAGGCTCCTTCTGCCTCTGCCTGCCAGTCTGTCTGCTTGTGTGCACTCTCTCTCTCTGACAAATAAATAAATAAGTAAAATATTTAAAAATATATAAATATATAAGACATTTTTAGCTCACAGGAGGCCAAGGATCCAGATGTGGTCTGGGAGCCACAGTCTGCCAAATCTGGTTTCGGCCTTAAGAATAATCAGGATTCATGGGAAAAACATAACCACCAACTGTGTTCATTACTGCATTATTTTAAAAAAAACTAAAAGCAGCTATATACTGAATACCACCTGTGTAAAAACTGGTATGTCCAAATGATGCAACTTTATGTAGCTTTTAAAACAGTATTCACAAATATTTTTAATGACAGGTGAAACTGTTCATGTTATAAAATTAAGTGAAAAGAACTGAACACAAAATTGGAAGGACAGCATGATACTAACTATGGAAAAAAATGTATATAAAAGAGATCCAAAGACCTCTGGTTAAGGGTGGTAGATCGAACATAAGGATTTAACTAAACCTCCACTACTCTCCCCCTTTCCCTCAAAATGCCATAAACCCACAGAGACAAGAGTAAGAACACAGAACACATTTTAAAGCTCGAGAACAAAAGGACAATAGTTAAATGACGAATCAGGCCTAAGAAAACTGAATTCTAAGCCAGCAGAGGGAAAGCCCCAAAGCTGACAAGTTGTACTGCAGAAACTCAAAGGACTAAGGAACTGACAGCACTGGGTACTTCTTGAAGTGTGGGTAAAGGTGACTTCCATTTAGTGCACTTCAAATCAGACCTGATACTACACTAATCCTAGCACTGTGCAGCCTTACACAGTTCATTTTACTAAACTGACTGTAGTACTCTGCTACAGTTGCATGTTCTACTACCTGGGGATAAAGCTGTTAACCTCACCTACATTTCATAGTTGCTATGAGGTCAAGAGGAGTAACAAATGTGAAAGTGCTCTGTAAGCTGTATGAGTGAGATCTCATTTAAAGAATGACTGTGATGATTATGCCTCTGCTCCTCTGACATCACACACACATGGTTTTCTTCTTGCCAGGGGCTTCTTCTGGTCTGATTAGCCCTACACATGACAGTCTTTAAGTTCCCCACAGAAAGGAACTATGCAGCTGTTGCTCACAGGGCAATGCCTAGCACACAGGAAATGCTTTATATATATTTACTGACTGAATAAGGAAATGAATAAAACTCCTTCCGGAAAAGGCCAGATCTTACTCCTCTCTTCGACACCACTGCCTAGCACAGAACAAGAACTCAAGTTCATCTGCTGAAGAAAATGTATTCCTCCAGAAGTTAGAAGAACGGTTTTTTAGTCCATGTTCTCGTACTCATCAGAAGGTCCCTCTCTGGGCATATGTAAAATGAGGGGGTTGGTCATCGGGCTCTCTGCTTAGCCAGGAGCCTGCTTCTTCCTCTCTCTCTCTGCCTGCCTCTCTGCCTACTTGTGGTCTCTGTCAAATAAACAAATAAAAAATCTTAAAAAAAAAAAAAAAAAAAAGGAAAGAAAAAGAAAATTCTCCCTTTAAGATAGTTTCTCTCAGGGCGCCTAGGTGGCTCAGTGAGTTAAAGCCTCTGCCTTCGGCTCAGGTCATGATCCCAGGATCCTGGGATCGAGCCCCGAATTGGGCTCTCTGCTCAGTGGGGAGCCTGATTCCTCCTCTCTCTCTGCCTGCCTCTCTGCCTGTGATCTCTGTCAAATAAATGAATAAAATCTTAAAAAAAAAAAAAAAAAAAGAAAGATAGTTTCTCTCACACAAAAACCTCTTTGCTTGAATCCTTCTAGCATCCTTCAGAAGAGGGTAAATGGCCGAAAACAAAAAACAAAAACACATTTTTTTAGAGAGAAGCATTTGGGCTAAAAAAAATCTCAGATCATACCAATTCATATATTAAGGACATCACTCATTTGGTTCAGATAGCAAGAATTACACAATCTCTCTAGTTTCCCTTTTCACCCAGTCTACCTGGAAGATCAGTGTTTAATTAAGAGTAATCAGCTTAGGGACGCCTGGGTGGCTCAGTTGGTTAAGCAGCTGCCTTCGGCTCAGGTCATGATCCTAGCGTCCTGGGATCAAGTCCCACATTGGGCTCCTTGCTCAGCAGGGAGCCTGCTTCTCCCTCTGCCTCTGTCTGCCTGTGCTCTCTCTCTCTCTTTGACAAAAAAATAAATAAAATCTTTAAAAAATAAAAAATAAAATAAAAAAATAAAATAAAGAGTAATCAGCTTACCTTTCTGGATTAAGCAGCTCTTCTTCTGACATTCTCAAACTCTGCACTGGCCATCATAATGGCTTTTACCATAAGTTAATTCATTAGAAAGCACCAAATAATAGAATAAATTACCTAGATAGTACTGTGCTGCTGCCCGGTTGGTATAAAGGATAGCATTCAAATCAGGGTCTGTGCATTTTTTCTTTAATCCTTCAGTATACGAAATCACAGCTTTTTTATAGTCTTTTTCTTTAAAGTAATCATTGCCCTCATCCTTATAAGTCTTGGCCTGTTCTGCAAAGAAGAGAATAAATAATCATTTTGCTATTTTTTTAAAGTCTCATTAAAAATATATCCTAAATCATACAATAATGTTACATATGATAAACCAAATTAAAAAAAATAAAGAAAACTCAAAAATTAATCCTATAAAACTGCGTATCAACATGGAGAAGCAAAGTCATGTGTATTTAATGCTACAATCAATTCCAAGTATCTTACAAGGTAGATTATTACTTACCAAAAAAATAAATAAATAAAAAGATGCATAAAGAAAAAAAGTATATTTATCCTACCGTTTGAAGGACTTTTTTTAATAACTGAAGAAATGGAGGGAAATTACACTCTTGTTTTTGCTTATATTTTATTCCCTGAAATGCAAATTCCCCTCTCCTCACCTTAGTAAGAACCTATAAAATTGTTAAGAACCAGTTCAAATTTCTAATCCATTGTTAGCCCACTGGTCCCTCCCCCTCTTCAGTGTTCCCTCGGCACCTAGTCCATAGCCACATAAGGGCACTTATCACATACACACAGAACAATATGGCTATCCACTGCAGCATGAGACCTTTGAGGGCAATCTTACTCATCCCTTTATCCCCAAAGCCTAGCATTTAGTAGGTGGGGGGGGAGTGTATGTGGAATAGTGCCGCGTTAGCCCAGGCTAACTACTACTTGTTATCAGAAACTTTCTGACTCGCTCTTTATCTCAATTTAGTGGAGACACAAAACAAACATTAGACTCATGTAAGATACCTTCTGGAGATCGCTCTTCGTCAAAAATCATGGACTGGAGGCAAGCCAAGTCAGGGTTCTCGTTGGGATCAATTTCAGATGGCGCCTTCTTCATAAACAGGGGTACCTTCTCAAATTCCTGGAGTTGAAGAGAAGAAGGAACTATAGGAGTAAGACTTTGCACAGGGCAGATCCAATTCCATATCTATCAGTTTTCCGACCCATCATGCTTTGCAAGTCATCATTAGCTCGCTCGCTCCCTCTCCACGCCTCAGTTTCCCACGTGTAAGGATCTCTAACGATTCTTCTGGGGCTCACAATCTTACGAGGGCGGTGGGAGTCACCACCAACTGAGCGCTCTTTAGGGTCCCGGCACTTCATCCACCCTATCCCTTCACTCCCGCCGCGATCCCACGAGACTGTGGCTCTAGTTAGGGAAATGTTACAAATGAGGACACGGGCTCAGAGAAGTAACTGGGCCCACAAGTGCTGGAGGCACAGGTCTGACTCCAAAACCCGCCCTCCTAAAGGTACTGGCCGCTAAGACGGCCCCCCAAACCCCGGGTCCTAGTTTCCAACACTCCCAGGTGGAAACCACCTATCCCGGGGCAGGCCCGCGGTGGGGGTCGCGGGCGCGGGAGGCGCCTGCCAGCCAGCCCCGGGGGTCGGGATGACGCCGCCACACATGTGCGGGGCCCCAGGCCGCCCACCTCCTCCCACTGGTCCTCGTGGAAGCCGCCATGGTAAGGCTGGCTCTGGAACTTTTCCAGGAACGAGTCCATGGCATCGTCGCCGGCAGCGTCCGGCTCGGGCACCTCCATGGCGACCCCTCCTCAGCCCGGCCGCCACGATCTCGGCGGCGAGAACTGAGCGTCCACTTCCGGCTGCGCGGGTGCCTTTCCCTCAATCCTCCGGGCCGCGCCCGCCCGCGTGCCTCGGGTTCCGCCCCTTCTGGGGCCCCGCCGAGCGGCTCCGCCCCGCCCCTCCCAGCACCTCCCCGGCCCCGCCCTCCCCTCAGCTGGAGGCCGCCCCGCCCCCGAGGTTTTGGGGTGGTGGGTTAACCCAGCGTCCCACAATGCCCCACTATCACTTCGTTCACACATTTGTTCAGCCAGTCAATACATATTTCCCAAGCTCCCCGTGTTCAGACCTATGGTGGACGCCAAAGCAGACCACCCCCACTCTCCAGGAGTTAATAAGATAGTGGAAGAGACAGTAAACACAGACGATATAAGAGGCTGTCAGGTGCTAGCAAACGCTATGGGGGAAAAGTTTTTATTTATTTTTTAAGATTTATTTTGAGATGGAGGGAAAGAGCGTGCGCGAACAGGTGTGCAGCGGGGAGGGCCAGAAGGAGAGGGAGAGTCCCAAGCCGACTCCAGGCTAAGCAGGGAGCCAGGTGAGGGGCTCAACTCAGGATCCTGAGGTCATGACCTGAACTGAAATCAAGAGTTAGAGACCCGGGCGCCTAGGTGGCTCAGTTGGTTGAGTGACTGCCTTCTGCTGGGGTCATGATCCCGGAGTCCTAGGATGGAGTCCCACATCAGGCTCCCAGCTCCATGGGGAGTCTGCTTCTCCCTCTTGACCTCCCCTCTCATGCTCTCTCACTCTGTCTCTCTGTCTCTTCTCTCTCTCTCGAATAAATAAATAATCTTTAAAAAAAAAAAGAGTTAGAGACCCAACTGACTGAGCCATCCAGATGTCCCTATTGGGGGGAGGGGTGCGGTTTAAACGGGGTGTACATGCTTTCGAGCAAAGGAGGAGTCCCAGAGTGGCTGGGGGTGGGAGGTGGGGGTTGGCTGGAGCAGAATGAGAAAGAGGGTGAGTAGGAGGAATGGTGGGTAGTGATTCTGAGGACTCAACTCGTGTCTTCCTAAGATTGCAGCGGTGCCTTTTGAGGAGTTTCAAGGAAAGGGGCTATATGATCAGACATGCCTGTTTGTTTTGTTTTTTAAAAATATTTATTTATTTTACAGACAGAGATCACAAGTAGGGAGAGAGGCAGGCAGAGAGAGGAGGAAGCAGGCTCCCTGCTGAGCAGAGAGCCCAACGCGGGGCTCAATTCTCGGACCCTGAGATCATGACCTGAGCTGAATGCAAAGGCTTTAACCCACTGAGCCACCCAGGCGCCTCAGACATGCCTGTTTCTGAGGTTAACCACCTCCCTATCCACCCCAGCCAAGATGGAAACAAGAGCTCCCCGCCAGGCGCGCCCTCCTGCGGCCGTGGACGCTATAGCCTCAGGGAGCCCACAGCCTGGTCTGGAAGGCAGATAAGCAGCAGACGGATCCAAAGCAGGGCCTTTCACAAGTCTGCGCAGTGGAGCCCCACAGAAGGGTGGGTGTCCGGGAGTCATCGAGATTTCACAGACCCGCGTTCTCTGCGGAGCTGAGAGCAGAGATGAGGAAGGTCTTCCCAGATGGATGGAAGCTGAAGGGGAGTTCAGCTTTTTAGGCAGCTGTGGGAGCCCCTATCAGAGAGGCATGGTGGTGTGCAAGAGCCTGGCATGCTGGGTACCACAAGAGTCAAGAGGAAAGGCGAGCAAGATCAATGGCAGCCAGAGGGCAGTTGGGCCTTTATCTTGTAGCCTTTACCTTGCAGAAGATGGTGAGCCAGTGATGGACCTAAGGGCACATTTGTTTTAGGAAGGCCTGGGTTGCGGGTGAAGGATTGATGGGAGGAGGCCAGATTAAGAGATTGACCAGGCTGCTGGTGAGAGACCAGGGGAGAGGAGAGATGGGAGGCCCAGTAGTGGAGCTGACAAGCTTGGTCATGATCAGATCCCAGGGTGAGACAGACAGCATTGCCAAGGATGACTCCCAGATGGCCGTAAGCCTTCCAGGGCATCTGTGTCCTGCCCCTTCTAGCCCACCCACGCGCAGCAGAACACCTGGTCCAAGGGTCTCCTCTTGTCCAGAGCTGAGCCTCCTTTTCCACACTTCCTCCTCCAGTCTGCTCCCTAATGGTTCCCATTCTCATTCTCCCCTTCATTGTCTTTTCCTTTCTTGGGTACAGAGCCTACAAATCCATGTTTGGCTTCCATGTTTTGATTCCCATAAAACCCCGAGAGGCAAGAATTCATTTTACAGGTGGTGTTGAGGGAGGCTTAGGAAGTGAGGAAGTGACATGCTGAGTGCCCTTGGACCCTTCCCACTCAACACTACTTGGGGGCCTTGGCCAATTACTGACACTGTTAGCCTCTGTTGTGCTTCGAAGCCACCCAGACCCAGAATGTGACAGCTGTCGATTGTCAAAGCCAGCCCAGACCTAGGTTCTGGCCAATGAAAGCAGCAGTGTCTTTGGGTGGAAAGAGCTCCGACATGGGAGTTGGAAGAACTTTGGGACCCACACGTCTATTGATTCTCTCATGGGAACTTGGACAAGGCCCACTCATCTTCAAGCCCTGTCCTCATCTATAGAATGTGGCACTAAAGCTAGCCTGCCTTCTCCATAACTCCGTATGGCTACTGAGAGACTCCAAGCAGGCCATGCTTATGAACATTCTTGGCAATGGAAAAGGTTATGCACAAGCACTACCCCCATTTCCTGCTCTCTCTCAGGCCCAGAATCCTGATGGTCTCGGCCTATGATTTATTGGCAGATGATTGTGTGGTCAACTTCATAGGCTCCTCATCCGAGCAAGAACTTAAATGTACTCTACGCCCTCCCCCAGGGAATCTCACCTCAGCCTTGTCTGCGAGGAATCCCAAACCTGTTTCCACCCTGATTCCCTCTACCCAGCCTCCCACTGTGCTGCCAGGCACCCAGTGGGTGTGTCTACTACCATGAGATGCCAAGCCTCTCAAACTGACCACCTCCAGCCTGAACTCCTCTCTCCTTGAACCTGCTTCTGGTCCAGAGGCACCACCCGGGGTGGGGGTGGGGGGACACCCTTGACCCAGTCATCCACCCAGAAATGCAGACAGCACCCCCAGCACCTCACTGTCCCTCCCCCTTCCGCCATCCTATCAACCACCAGATTCTGAAAATTGCTCTTCTCCATCTCCCAAAGGTCTGGTCCCCTTTTCCATCTGACCCTGCAGTCCAGACTTCCATTCCTCCCCCAAGCCTCCAGCCAAGTCATCCTGTCTGTGCTCTTGTTCACTGCCCCCCCACCTACTTTCCATCCACCACAGAGTGAGCTTTCTTCCCCTCCCTTTTATCATTTATTCCCTTTCATGCCCCAGAGCCCTCCTCCTTACTCCTTCCCACCACTCTGTTTTAATGTGTATTTTCAGGTTGTGAGTGTTCTTGCAAAATGTGACTTCTTTCATGCATGCATTTATGTACTTTTCTCCTCAGCACTAGGTTTTAGGTCCCGTCCGTAGTGCAACACGTCCCCCTCGGCCTCGAACTGCTGCATGGGCTCCACGGTGCCCTTCCCTCCCTGACCATAGATACCCAGGCCACCTCCTCTCCCAGGCACCGCAAAAAACGCTGCGGGAGACCTCCTCATACGTCTCTTTGTATGGACCCGTGGGAAGAGCACACATCCAAGCTGTGTGCTCATGAGCGGAATCGCCAGGTCATGGCGTGCCTAAACTTAGTATGACTGAATAATGACAGATTCTTGTCCAGAGGGCTGCACCCCTCCACACTCCCACCAGCCGTGTCTGTGGGATTCCTGATCCTCTAGAGGAAGGAGCTTTCTAAAGCCGGTGTTTGCCCACATCTCTCCCCAGCTTCACACACCATGCCTTCCCGTTGCTCCCTGAGGTCTCCCTCCTTCACACAGCCTCCAAGACCTTAGGGACTTAGTCCTGGTCCTGATCTCCTCCCCACAAAAACACACATTCTAGGATCCTCCGAACCTATGTACCAGCAGTTGATCCTTGGTCCCGTGCACCTTCCTGTCCTCCATATACCCCCACCACGCGGTCATCTTTGCAAGCCCCCAAGTGTGTGTGGGGGGGGGTGTCTTATCTCTGGGAAGCCTTCCCTGACACCCTCATTCCCTGCTAGCCTATGTACATCTTTGGACTTCACAGCTCCCAGGACTCCCTTCATCACAGCACTGGGCTGTTCGTGTCTTTCCTGTCTCTGATACTTCCATTAGACCAAAGTGTCTCAACCTGAGCACTTTTGACAACTCGGGATGGATATTTCTTCACTGTGGGTCCTGCCCTGTGGGATGTTTAGCAGCATCTCTGGGCTCCACCCGACAGCCAAAAATGTCTCCAGATATTGCCAAATATTCCCTGAAGGTCAAAATCACCTCTTTTGCGAACCACTGCCTCAGAGTATGAATTACTCTGCTTCTGGTCCAGAGGCACCACCTTGGTCCCTGGAAACAGGGACCAAGGACCTGGGACTCATCTTGTTCTCCTCCAGCACCCAGAGCAGGCCTGGTCCAGGTTAGGTGATCAGCGAATGTGACCCATATATAAGGAACGGTCAATCTCTGAGCAGAGCCCCAAGAGTGGGACTCAGAGGTCAGGGCTCCAGATATGCTGATGTCATGGGGTGGGAGAGTCCCTCCTTTTCCTTCCCCTCAAACCACCCCAATATCCTCCCCTTTTGTTCTTCTACCCTCCCTGTGGGGGAGGGGGGCAGTGAGGTAGGCAGGAGACTTGCTCTGTGACCTTGAGGAAGCCCCTTCAACTCTTGGAGCCTTGGCTTCCCCACCTATAAAATGTGGACAAAACAGCCTGCGTGAGTCTGTAGATGTTGACCAAGTCCACAGTGAAGGCCACACTCATCTTGCAGAAGCATCACACAGAGCCATGGCGTCTCCCATGAGGGAACACTCACAGGGAGAGGTAAGCCACGTGGCATTTATAGGGGGAATGGCTGTGGCCGTGGCCACCCCTGAGGAGGGCTGGGGGCTCGGGGACATCACTGCTTCAAGGACAACTTCCAGGAGCCCAGGGTCTGCATGATCCAGGAGCGCCGCTGGTGGGAAGTGGGCAGGTTCTCACAGCTGGGGCTCCAGCGATGTGTGGTGGCCGGGTCGCACACCCATGAGTCCCCATGCGGCAGTGGCCAGGAGTTCCGCCAGCAGCTGGCCAAGATGTGGTCCTGGGCCTGGGCCGCGTAGATGCACACTGATGCTTCCGGGTCATGTCTCAGGTTTTCCAGAGCTGGGGCATGGGGAGGGGAAATGCTGCTTGTTAAGACCACATCCCCACATTGGTCTCACAGCTCATCCTTCCTTCTCCCTTCTGTGCCTTGCCTCAGGCACTCTGCTCAGCATCCCCTCATCTCACCTTCCTCCCAGCTCTTCAAACCGTTCCTGCCTTTTGAAGCCTGAATCAAAACCTGCCTCCTCCAGGAAGCCTTGTGGGACTGCCCCACCCTCAGGCTCCCATTAGTTTTCCCAGTTACAAAATTAATCTGCCCCAGTAAGAGTCTTAACTACTCACCCTGCACTAAATGGTTTGGGGCTTATTTCCTAGTCTGATTTCCTAGACTATAAACTCTCCTAGGGTGGGGCTGTGTATTCTGTGTCTTGGTGACCCCTTAGCACTGCTCGCCGTGGACAAAGACGAGCTCAGCTGGGCTGAGCTGAAGCCACTTGCTTTGAGACCTATCCCTTCTGTTTCCTGTCACCCACTGTGAGCCCACTCATTCTCTCACTGGCTCCCCGAGCTCTCAAAGACTCAGGGCATGACTTACCCGCTTTAACTTCA
The DNA here is from genome assembly GCA_004024625.1 of Mellivora capensis. Classification (NCBI taxonomy): domain Eukaryota; kingdom Metazoa; phylum Chordata; class Mammalia; order Carnivora; family Mustelidae; genus Mellivora; species Mellivora capensis. Next base: position 34,505 of record PISX010007948.1, on the reverse strand, counting down.
TTCAGACGGTCTTCTGTCATTATGTTCTCCATGCAGGGGACCAGGGACCCTTGAGTGTAATCCAAGACATGAGTGCCTCCACCTCCTGACTCTGGCCCCCGCCCTCAGACCAGACCTCCTTAAGAGAAACTCTCCCACCCTTCTCGGGTCCCACGAATGAGGACATAAAAGGAGAACTTCATTTTGACCCTGGCACAGAGTCTCTAAGAGGTGTCCTGGGAGAGGTGGCAGGTCCAGAGGGCAGGGGTGGCACCAGGACAGGGACAGGATCTGGGCTGCCGCTGACTCTGACAGTGTGGCCCAAGGTGGTCCCTTACCCAGGCTGGCCCTCAGTGTCCTCATCTGAGACTCGGGGAGGTGCTGCCTCAGCTGCCCCCTTCTCCAGTGAGTTTGGGCAGCATCTGTGTGAGGGACCCTGAGTGCCTCATGTTCCTTTCAGGCAGGTGCTTGGTGGGGCCCTGGACGGCCTGAGACTCTGCTCCTCGGCCACATTGTCCTGCCCTCCCTTCCTCCCTGCCCACGTGCCTTTCCCAAAGGTCCTTGAATGGGACCAGGCCAGACCTCCACCTGCTGTGAGGCCCTTCCCACGTTTCTCTGCCTGGCTTATTGCTATTTATCCTTGAATATTCAGCTTAACATAATTACTTCTGCAGGAAATCCTTCCTGACCCTGAGCCCAAACTAAGTTAGGTGCCTCTCTGGGTTCTCAGAACATTGGAGTTTCCCTCACCTGTATATACTGTGATGCACTTTGTGACTTATGAACCTTTCCCACCAGACCTGAGGTCTCAAGCCTAGATAAGCTCGAGGTGGGGGAGTGGGCAGGGCAGTCCCTGAGGATCTTAAATCACACGCACGATTGTATGCATGTACGCATTCTTCTAGGGAAAGTGTTCATAACCTTCTTCAGGGTTTCACCAACCCCCAAGAGGTTAGGAATCACAGCACTGGGCCGGGGGTTGGGGTGGGGGAGGACACAGCGTCTCCCCTGCTCAGTTTCCCCCAGCACAGGCCTCTGACTCAGAGAACACACTCAAGTGTTAAACACTAATGCTTTTACATATGATTAATTTGGAGCAAGATTTAGAGAAGTCAGCATCGAGGAAATAATGTCACTCCGTGTGAGAAGCTGCCTCTGAGCAGGCCCCACATTCTGAGGGATGCCCCCAGTCCTAGGCATTGCTCCTCTGTCCCTGCCTGGATCATGTTAACACCACAGTCCCCCACCACCACCCACCCCCGCCATCCACATCACCTCCGGAAATGTTCTCTGTTTCTCTAGATGAGGCATGGTGCCTGACACAGAGGGGAGTATCAAGCAACGTTTGCTAACTGAACCAGTGAGTGGGTGCATCGGTGAGTGGACCGATGAAACCCACAAGTGAACTGGAGAAAGGAACCAAAAGCAGCATGGTTTTTCAAAGTAAGGGATGGGGAGGTCATCCTCCAAGCTCCTGGGCAGCGGGGTCTCTTGGTCCTGGGGAAGAGTGTGTGGTTCTCTGGGGGAGGGGAGGGGAGTCGCTGGGAGGAGATATGCCTGCAAGCCATCAGAAGGGTCTGGGCTGGAGTGGGGCCTTCTGAGTGAGGGGAATCTAGTTGTTTTCTCCCCAGAAAGGCAGAGGTTGGGATTATGGGAAATGTGGAGTGAGCTGATGCGGAGGGAGCACCTTGACTAGCCAGGCTTCACATTTTTTAAAAATCATCTCATCTAATCTGTGAAACTGGAGTCAATCCCCATTTTACAGGTGAGGAAACTGAGGCTCAGTGGCAGTAAATGACTCAGCTGGGGTCACACGGAGAGGGGATCATGGAGCTGAGATTCTACTTCACTCTACCGTACAGCTTGGCCCCTCCTGACACAGTCAATGGTAGGCTCCCGTTGGGCATGGACTCATGTTGTACTGGGGCGGGGAAGGGCAGGAAGCAGCAGTTCCCTTGTGTACAGTTGCCAAGGTTGTGACCTGCACAAGGACTCCAGGCTGGATCCACCCTGTGGTACTTCCTAAGCAGGGATTTTGGAGGAGGGAAGACCTCTCCAATTTGCACCATGACTGTCTGATGGCCGAACCTTGAACCCAAGGGAGGCATTTCCCAGGTGCCAGGAGGACTGGCAGCTTCCTTCCAAGTGGAGGAAGCAAAATGGAGGGCAGGCAGAGTCCTAGCAGCAAACTAGCTCTAACAGGTTACCTATGAACATGACTGAGTACTTCCGGAGGGAGGCCCGGGAATTCTTGGCATACTCCAGGCTCTGGCTGAGGAATGTGAAGGCACTGTCTTGGTGGGTAGTCACCTGGGACAAAGAGAAAGCCCAAGAGTGCTGGGCCCTCAGAGGGACTCTGAGGGAGTTCTCAGAGGGACTCTGCCCATCCACTCTTCCCAAAGCTAGGAATGGTGACCCTGTCAAGCAGCCAAGCCCCGGCTTCTTGCCTCCTAAACTTCTCTGCCACCCATCCTGGCCTCTGCCTGAGGCCCCCAGAGCCAGGCCTCCTCTTCTCTTAGTGGAATGCAACTATCCTTTCCATGGTCTTCCTGCTTGGGTGTATCCTCTTCCAGTTCACCCCTTGCTGCAGCTCAGAGGAAAGTTCGAAAATAAAAAGTCCAGCCGAGTGGGAATGGACATGGCACTCAAGGGACATGATAAGGAGACAGCTCTGATCAGGGTAAAGAATTCAAGTTACAGAGCAGTGAAGAATAAACTAGAGAGTTAGAGAGGTCTTAAAAGTCCTTAAAAGCCAGACAGGAATAAGGCTTATTTCGGCATTAGAAAATAGGAAGCCAGCATCCATTCTTGATAGAGCAATGACAAAGCAATGTTTTGGAACAAAATAGTCTGACAGTGGTATTCAGGATGAGTTTGATCAAGGAGAAATTGGGGGGCAGGCATCCTGCTAAGAGGTCGTTGAGGGAGATGAGGAAGAATCTGGTACAATTACTCTCCTATTGACAATCTGCATGTCAGGGAATAAACTATGGGCCTGGCATCAAACCCTTCATGATATGCTTCTCAACTTGTTTCCACCAATGCCTCTACCTGCTACGCACATTCTGCTCCAATGCCGGGATGTGGCCCCAGCTCTCCCCAGCTCCATGCCTGGTATGAGTGATTGCTCCTGATTGGGGTACCCTTCCCTCTCTTCTTCATCTTTGATAGATCTCTCTTATCCCTTGAGGTTCAGCTCAGAAGCCACCTCCTCCCTGAAGTCTTTCACAATTTTCAGAGCGGATCTCACCACTCTTCGTGTTTCTACACCACCTTGCACAGCCATTGTCATGTCACCTATGGCATTGTGCTGTGATTATTTATACCTATCTCCTCCACTGGATCCAGAGCTCCCACAAGAGAAGGGGCCAGATCACTCAGCTACAAGTTCTCAGCATCCTGGATGAAGCCTTGTGCGGCATAGATGCCCAGAAAGCATTGGATGGATTGGTGGATGGATGAATGAATGGGTTACTGCTCCCTCCTTAAAGCTAAGGCTAGAAGCTAACCCTCTCATGAGCAAACCTGTTGATGCTGAAAAGCCAAAACAGAGGCTCTAGAAGGGCCTAGTGCAGAGGTCATAAGCCGGCAGCCCACAAACCACGAGGAGTTGGCAGAGCCATGACTAGCACAGTGTTTTCAACAAGCTAAATTGATTGCTAATTGATGTCTTATAAAAATCTGGGTCTCTGGCTTTTCCTGTGAAAGCAGAGGAGCTGGCAAGAGCAGGAGCACCCACCCACTCATGCTTTCAACAGGGCCTGGCCCTCCAGGCTGACGCAGGCCCCACCACTTCCGTGTCACCCACAATCACTCTCCACCCGCTCCCTGGTCACTGGGGGTATTTGAATTAGCGCCCTGGCCGAACACCTCCTCTAGGCCTCTTTTTTCCCTCGTGAAAGGGTGGTAATAATAACAGACCCTGGATTGCAGGGGTTTTGAGCATTACTGACAGTGGTGGTTTCCAGCCCTTTTCTTAATCCTAGGAGCCATCTGTTACTCTGCATATTTTCATTAGACTGCTGTGAGGGGTGCTGGCATGCCCCACCCAGATCTCCCTTTGGGGTGAAGGGTTTCTCCCCCAAATACCGGGGACTGCCTCCGCGGAAGAGAACTGCTGGCCTAAGGTCACATCCCTTCCCTGGGTGGCTGGCCTCCAGTAACAAATGGACCCGAGCATGTAAAGACCTGGCCCCAGCCCCAAATGTGGGGAATCTCACTGCAGGGGTGGCTGAGGCTCCCCCAGAGCTACGCTGCAGCTTGACCTCTCTCCCTGCCCCCGCCCTCCCGTCCATAGGTGTCAACTCAAGGCCATGCTCAAGTAACCCTCCTGCATGGTAATCTCTGTCTCCAGGTCTGCGTCCTGGGGTGCCTTGACAGCAGGGGACGTAGATAGGACTTACAGCAAAGCTTCCCAAATGGTGCGCAGAGGGACCGGGCTGCCTCCTGCAGTGTGCATTCCACGGTGTACGGGTGGCCTGACCACGGATTCAACAACCACGGAAACATCTTAGCACAGACCACCTCAGAGCCTTTAGTGAGCTGAAGGCATTGCAAGCCCCCGAGGGGAAGATGACAAGGCAGTGTTTCCCAAACTTATTCATCTTAGAACCTCTTTTCTCCCCTGTGGGGCATTTCTTGTGGGGTGTGTGTCACAGAGAATATACCCTGGGAATTGCAGATACAGAAAAGGGAACTTTTTGAAGGGAACTCTTGAAATAGAGATAGAACACAGACAGACTCGTGTTTGAAGCAGATTGCTTTGGTGGCTCAAGGCGGGATGGAATTGGAAGAGGTGAGGTTCAAGGTGGAGAGAGCTGGGGGGGGCGGTGGCTGGATCGACAGCCCTGCTGGGAGACAGCCATGCCCTAAACTAAGGGCAAGGAGTGTGGGGACAGGGAGTGAAGAAACAGATGAAGAGACGTTTAGGATATTTAAGATTGATCAAATGTGGAGGGTGAGGGAGATGGAGTCTAGGATAATTCTAGGCTTCTGCTTTGGGGATCTAGAGTGACAGAGCAGAATTGAAATGGGGGGGGGCATCAGCTCAGAAGAGGCATGCTAAGCTTCGAGTGCACGTGGGTCAGTGGGGAGGTGTCCCGTAAGCCACTGGAGAAGGACACCAGAAGTAACAAGCCAGAAAGGCAGGTGAACATCCAGGAGCCAATTACGTGTGGGTAAGAGTGGAATTCCTAGTCAGGATGCTCATGCAAAAGGAAGGAAGAGAAAAGGGGAAAGCTTTGCCCACCTCTAGCACACTCATCGGGAACAACTGTAGTCTTGAAAGCACTCACAAGGTACTTGCATATTTTGGCCACCGTCTGCTGCTGGTTGTCCCAGGACTTCCGGCTATAGGCTCTTTTTGGCAATTCCCATGCCATGAGGCAAGAACAGCGGAACAGGGTCTTTATACATTTCTGGGGACCAACAGGAAGACAATACCAGAGCTGGGGAATTCCAGGACAGCCAGAATATCTTCCAGAAAAAAAAAAAGTGTTGTGAAACTGCATTCTGGAGAAATCTATTCCAACTTGAAATGCACAAGTGAAGTCCATCTTGAGAAGGAATTCTGACATGGGTGCCTTTGGAACACAGGCTTGTCCATAACAGATTGTTAGTGACTCTGGCTTGGTTTCCACAGAGGGAGGCTTGGCCACAGGGCCTAGTGCCTATGCACACTCACCTGGCTCACCTTGGTGTTGCCCTCTTGCATGAGCAGCAGCAGGGGCACCAAGGTCCTGATGAGCTGCTGCTCCACAGCTGGGGTGTGGGGCGACCGAAGCTTCTGGACCACCTTGCCATACAGGTTGATGCAGGAAGAGCGCACGTCCTCTCGAGACTGGGGCAGACCCCAAGGCTCAGGCAGGCTCCCTTCTCCAAAAGGCTGCCTGGGCCTCTGAGCCTCACATGGAGGCAGGCAGCTGTCCTCTCACTCATTCCGGGGGGCCCTCCGGGCACAAGATGCACAGAGATGGGACAGGCGGAGGCCGCCTGGTGGGGCTGATCCGGGGCCAGTGCCCCCCTCACTGGAGCCTAGGTCTGGAGTTCTGCCTGCTCTCCTTGGCCAGGACCCCTTAAGAGGTGCCTTAGTGCCAAGTGGGAAAATGCCCCCCTCTGCTGGAAAACACATGCCACCTTGAGGTGGGCCAACTGCAATGAGGCAAGGGTCTGGGGAGACTTGATTTCAAAAGAGTTCCCTCGGTGAGAACTGATTGGAGAAGGATCTTTCTCAATGCAATCCACTTACAAAAAGACATGGGCCCACTGGAACGAGGTACCCCCCCCCTTCACCGCCCTGGGCTGATACCACTGTGCTCTGCCTCAGCGGGCCATGGGAGCTATTGCAGTCCCCAGCATAGTAAAGGCCACACCCTCCAGAGGCTGCCCCCCAACCCCCCCTCCCATGGGATCCCTTACATCATTGAAATGGCACAGCAGGATCTGAAGCATCTCCACATAGACCGAGCTGTCCGTCAGCTTCCGATCCTGCCCCTTGAAGATGGTCTTGAGGTTGTGGGCCGCCTCCACCACCAGCAGCCCATCCATCCTCTGCAGGCCCTTCACCATGGAGGGCAGGAGGGCCTGTACCTTGGCAGTCTGCGGGGCAGGACCATTTGGGATGCGGACTCCTACCTGGCAGCAGGGGATGCCAGGTGGGAGACCCAGCCTCTGATTCACTGAGATGACCTTGGCAGGACAGGTGCTCCACCTCCAGGCCTTTGATTATGCCATCCCAGCTGCCTGGAATGCCCTCCCTCAGCCTCTTGCTGTCCCCAAAGTCCTCTCTGGCCTCACTGACTCCTTCCGGGTCTGTGCAGCCGAGCGCCTCTGTTGCTACCCCCTTGCTGGCACCAGGTAGAAGACCTGCGTTGTTAGTTAGCTTTCTGAGCCTACATCCTGTCCCTTCATCCCTCTATGCCATGAGCTGCCACAGTGCCTGGGAGAGGAAAACAAAGAACTTTTTTTTTACAATGTTAAGATGCACCAACAATCTGGGCCTCGGTTTCCTAATCTGTAAAATAGGAAAAACTACTATGATCCCCAACCCCTCCTAGACATACAGTCTTCAGGGTTATGATGAAAACAACTGGATTAGAAACTACTTCAATGAGAATAAAGTGTACGGGGAATTATTAAAGGCTATCTTCTTTACAGGCAGGGACAGAAATTCAGTCCAGCATCTGAGAGTCATTGATGGCCAGGCTCCCTCCTTTTTCCGGCTCAGGGCCTGACTGGGCCAGGCTCTCCCCTGTCCTCTGCTCACCTTCTCAGTCCTGCGGGCCAAGATGACCAGGCCTCGGATGGACAGCACCTTCATGATGGGGTCCTGGTGGTTCAGGCCTTCTGCCATCCGCCCCAGCGAGTACTCCTCGGGGATCCGCCGCACCTGTTCCATCTGTAGGAGCTTCGGGAGTAACAGGAAGGACTCCCTGAGCCAAGGGGCAGGGTAGCTCCCCACCCTGCTTCCCCAAGGGAGTTGCGCTGGATGACCAGGGTCGGAGCGTGGTGCATGAATGATGGCTAGCTGGCTAGTGCTGTCCAAGACAAGCCATGTGCGTCAGTTTAAATTTCCTAGTAGCCACATTTAAAGAGCAAGAAAGAAATAGATAGGTGAAGTTAATGGTAGCAATGCCGGACCCAATATATCCAAAGCATTATCATTTCAACTTGTAATCAGTATAAACATTATTGATATATTTTCCGCTCTAAAAAACTTTTTTTTTTTAAATCAAGTCTGAAATGTGGTGTGAATATTAAACTTAAAACAAATTTCAATTCAGACACGTTTCAGGGGCTGATAGGCCCCATTGTGGCTAGCGGCTATCATATTGGATGGCCCTGGTCTGGCTAGGACAGTCACTCGTTCCTGTCCCCACTCAGCCATCCCTGTTGGTGACGCTGAGCTCTGTCCTCTCTGCCTGGCTTCCCTCTGGCTGTCCTCCATGAGCTCCTCTGCTCAGGATTTTAACTGGTGTCCCCAGGCACATAATGCCCAAGTCACCGTCTCTAGTCTGTGCTGTGGTCCAGAGCTTCTGACTTAGAAAGCCAATGGTTTGCCAGATACCTCCACCTGATGTCCATCAGCACCTCATGGCAAGGCGGCACATGTCACTCTCCATCTCCAAGGCCCCATGCCCCCGCTGCCTTTCACCATCAGGCCCCACCTGCCTCTGGGGCCTCATCCACTCCATGCCACTCTACAGCCCACACTCTTATCACCAACCAGCTTCTAACCAAGCTGCTCATTTTTGTGGAATGATCCAGGCTGTTCTGTCCTCTCTGTGCTGGCAGGATGCCCTTCTGCTAGGGTGGCCACCTCCACTAGAGCCCCAGCTCACCTTGCATGGCTCCATCCAAAACCCGGGCCCCCTTGAAGCTGTGTCTGACGATGCCCCCGGATCTCACCGCACTGGGCTGGACTGCCCCTTCTCTGGGCCCCTGGGAACCCTGAACGTGGAAACCTGAGTGCCTCTGTCTGCCTATGCATCTGCTCCTGCATCGCCCCGGGGCTTCCTTGGGTTCCTTGAGCGTTACTCCCTGGGTTCCTGTTACCCAACACAAGCTCTGGGGAAAGTATGTGCTTCGGGAACACTTTGGTGCAAGAGTTCAGGTCTAGCCTGAACCCATTGGCGGGTCTAGCACCACCACTCCCCCTGCTGTCCTAGCCTAAACCTGGCATCACCCCCATCTCCTTCCTCTCCCCGCCACCCTCCCATCCACAGCAGCCAACTCGTCTTCAGTTCCTGCCTGGTCATCCTCATAAACACTTCTCCCATCTGTTCCCTGGCCTTAGCTCTACTGTGACTACTGAGACCCTGAGTCGCTATGATGAGAAGAGAGAGCTGGGGAGAGGGGCAGGGCCAGGGCCCAGAGGGGCAGGAACTGTACAGAAGGGGCTCCACCCACTGCCCTCCCTCTGCCCGTCCACACAACTCAGAGTCAGGCCTGCTCTGCACCATGTTCTGGGCTACACACTAGAGATGCAGAGAAGGGTACTGATGATAATAAATAAATAAATAAATAAATAAATAATAATAATAGCAATATAGCTGACTCACAGACAATACTTTCTAGATGCAGGTACGACCCTAAAAGCTTTACATGAACTCATTTAATCCTCATCAAAACCCAGGTGGCTCAGTCAGTTAAGCATCCAGCCTCTGATTTCAGCTCCGGTCATGATCTCAGGGTTGTGGGATCGAGCCCTGAGTTGGGCTCCAAACTCAGCTGGGAGTCTGCTGGAGATTCTCTCCCTCTCTCTCTCCCCCTCTGCCCCTCCCCCTGCTTGCATGAGCTCTCTAGCACTCTCTCTCTACAATAAATAAATCTTTTTTTTTTTTTTAACTCTATGAGGTGGGCAATTCACCATCCCCATACTCAACTCAGCTTAGATGTCACTTCCTCTGGGAAGCCCTCCTTGATGCTCCCGCCACCACCATTACCACCTCAAGTCTCCTATTCTCCCACCACAGCCTGGACTGCCCCCATCAGAGCACAAGTCACTTCATGGCACCCCATTTTATAACTGGGGCATCTTCTGGCTTCTCTGCCACACTGAGAATTCCCTGAGGGCTGGGCAGAGTCAATTTCATTTTTTGTACCTCCAACCTTGAATCTCTAGTCTGGTGCTCGGCACATGGCAGTGCCCACCAAAGGTTGGGGGTTGCCTGGGCACGGGGAATCTGGAAAGAGTAGAATGGGGTGAAGGGGTGGAGAGAGGAGGAGCAAAGGGAGATGCTACGAGGTCTTTATATCCTAGGGCAATCGTGCTTGTGAAATTCTCCATTGCTAAGTACTGTTTGTGCAGGAGAAATGACTGATAATGTGAACTGAGGCCTGGGCTCCAGGCAGCAGGGGAGGAGCCTTGCCCATTGCCCGACGCCCGCTTGGTACCTCCACGTAGAAGGCGGTGGCCGTGATCTTGTGCTTTTCGTCGCCTCGCTCCAGGAGTGGGATGAGCAGGTAGAGGATACGGCACAGCTCCTGGCAGGAGTAGTGCACCATGGCCCTGGGGGTGAGGCAGGGTAAGCAGTCCTCAGGCTCTCCAGCCCCAGGGAACCTGCTGGGAGGCTGGGAGGGTCTGGCCGGACACTCTAAACTCTGAGCAAGTCAGGGGCACCTGGGTTCCTGAGTTCCCAGGATTTCCCACCTGCACAGAATCTCAGAGGCTGTCTAGTTTAACAGCTTTGTTTTACAGATGTGGAACCTGAGGCTCAGAGTGGGAAAGCTTGCCCAAGCGCACAGAGCACACAGCTCTTTGCATGATGCCTAGAGCATAGTAGGTGCTCAATAAATGCAACTGTATCCTGAAACCCCTGGGGGGGGGGCAGCATCCTGGGCACTCAGGGCGCAAGGCTAAGGAACAGACTGTTCCTGCAGGAGCCACATCGTCAGAATCGAGGTGCCCCTTCCCAACCCCAGGGGAGGCTGTGTATGGGGGCCAGGGAAGACCCCAGTCTGGGTCAGCCAATCATCTCCTAGCATTGCCACTTCCTGGCTCTGTGACCTTTGATACATAACTGTCCCTCTCTGAACCTTGGCATCCTACTGTGCAAAATGTAGGCTGATGATCCCTGTCCCACCAGCTAACCTGTGCTGCGCTCTTCCCATATAGCAGGGGCTGTTCAGAGGACTTTAACCCTCATCCTAAGCTCTGGCAATGGTCCTATTATCATTTCCGCATGACTGAGGGGAAAGGTCAGAGAGAGGCAAGAACTTGCTGAGAGGTGGTGGGCTGGGATCTGGACACAGGCAGACCAGTTCCAAGGCCACACTCTGAAGGCCTTGACTATACTGCCATGCCCCCATGAGCGTAGGAACTAAGGTCCCCATACAGTGAGAAAAGGGGCTTCATAAGTAAGCGAAGGGCTGTGCAGTTGCCAGGCACTGTCCCGGCCACACTCAGTGTCCACGGAGGGTGTGGCCACCCACTGAGGTCGACCATACCCTGCTACTTAGAAGATGTGCGGGACTGAGGGAAGGGGCTTGCCCAGAGAGAGATGCAAACCCAAATCTCTCCCTCCCCCAACCCCTGCACCGGGCCATCCCAGCCTCACCTGGCCAGCAGGGACACTCCCCGGTGGTGGTTCTCTGCCTGCTCCATGAGCTCCCAGCCACCCTGGTCCTCCAGAAAGGTGGCCTCATATGAGCAGCCCATCCTCAGCAGCAAGGTTTTCACCACTTTGACCACCCAGCTGCCGAGACAAGGGGGCTGAGACCTCATGCCCGCCCCCGCTCCCCTCCCCCACACCACAGGGGCCGGACCTCCCTCCAGCCGGCCTCATCCCACACCCCCGCCTGTCAGCTCCCATCTGGCCAGACAAGCTTCTCTGAGCCCTGCTGATGCTGAGGTAGCAGTCATCCGTGTACCCACCAAAAGCAGCTTTTAAAAAATTATTAGCTTTGAGAAAGAGAGTCAACAGAAGCAAAATTCCTCCAAATGGTGTTTTATCCTCCCTTTTCTCCTGAGCCTCTTTCCCTGGAGGGAGACGTTGGAGCCAGGCCTCCCCAGCCCTCTGGGGTCTGCCTCTCTCTCCCCTCTCCTCTCCCCCTCATGCCCATGCCTGGGCAGCTCTCTGGGGGAGCAGTCATCCCTCCTCACTTTTGCACAGTCTCCTGTTGGCCTTAGGCCTTCAGCCTCCCGGGGCACTTACGGAGGGATTCCCCGACCTGGATGCCCAGCAGAAGGCCCTGGGCGGTATGGGCAGGGGGCGGGGGAAGCTTTTATAACCTATGGATGGAGGAGGCTGGAACCCAGACATCTGTGCTTTTGAAGCCCCAGGGTGGTGTTGGGAAGGAGCGGGAGGGGATGCGGCCCCATGCGGATGCCCCACTATGTCCTGGGCACTGGGTGTAAAATGGAAACGGACAGTGTGTGGAATGAAGTTTACATTTAGACAAAGTTTTCTAGAAATGTCAGCCCTCGTGTTTAAAGAGTTTATCACATGTGGACATACGTCAGGAGATACTGAGAGTGGGTGGTCCTCATGATTCAAGACAAAGTAGCAAAGCATTCTGGAAATTGCATAATGTTCAGGAATTTGCTTTTAGTTTTTATGTTTTAGGTTTTGTAATAACTATTGATCCAGTGTGAAAAGTCAAGCTTCTACTGAGACCCGGGCTTTCAGAACCATGCAAGCTTCCTGCTGATTCTTTGAGACACGTGCTGTCAGTTACAGTCCTGGACCAGCAGTCTCATACACACACACACACACACACACACACACACACACACGGAGAGAGAAGGAGGCAGGCTCCAGGTGCTACCCACCCTGAGAGCCTGGGGCTCGCCCTCCCCAACTCTCCCTTTCCCCACCTATTCCCTTCCCCCCAGAGAACTGGCTGAATAGCTAAGCAGAGATTTGCACGTTTTCATTAGAAGGAAGGTTCTATCGTCCATGCCAAGCAACAGCACCTGAACTAAGACAGAGTGAGCCAGCTGTATAATGTTCTGCTCCGTGACTTGACCACCCCCAGTGTCCCCATCTACAGGAGCAGCGGTCACTTTCTCTCTACCTGGCTTCAGACAGTCACAGCTCTTACCCAGACCCCACCTACCCGGTGTCGGTGTGTACAGCCGAGGAACTCAGAATTAGGCTAAAGCTTTTGGACACAGTGCCACATCATTCCTAGGTAGGTGACTCCACTCTTCCACCACGCCCTTGATCAGGCTCCAAGTTTTAACAAAAATGACCCTACCCATCGTCCTTCCTCCCCACCCTACTCCCAAAGATGCACCTCCGGGAGCCCCAGGTGAGGTCTGTGCTGCTTTGTAAAAAGGCAGAGGTGAAAGTGTGGGGAGGAAGGCTATGTGTAGTGGTGCAGGTACTTTGGCTCCCCGAAACGCCCACTCTGTAGGCTTCACCTTCCCAGAAGGTTCTCAGCTTTTCCCAGGGAAGTGGAGCCAGCATTGGCCTGTCCCTGCAGTGGGATGGGCGGGGGGGGGAGGCCAAGGACCTAACAGGGAGCTGTGTTGAAGCCCAAGGCCACCACAGGGCACAGCAGCTGGACCTTATGGAGGGGGACACTGGGGCTCTCTCTCTAGCTCCCCTGCCCAGGCCTTGCTCAGGGAGGCCCTCCAAGTGGAGAGATTGCAGCCTTTATCACCTGATGGTCGAGACCTTTCCACTGTGTGTTCCTTTCTTCCTCCTCCTCCAGTGCCTCCTCTACTTCCCCCTGGTTTTGTTTCCCCCGGAGCCCATCAGCTTTCTGAGTCAGGGCTGCCACCCTCACAAGCACCAGGGGAGTCAGGGGTGGTGCTGTGGCCCTGGCATGGGGTGTCCCGCAGGGACACCTGCGGGGCAGGAATCACTTACCCCATTTCATGGGCAAGCACACCAGGCTGCCAAGAGGTTAAAGTGGTTTACCCAAGGGACAAAGCCAAAATGATGGAACCAGCACTCAAATCCGAGATGTTCCGACTTCAAGCCCAGCCTCGAAATGGCTGGCCCTCAGCCCCCCAAAGTGTGCCTCTCTAAGTCCCACACAATAGAAGCCGAAGAAGAAAAGACTGAGAAACTCGACTGCATACAAACTTAAACCCTCTGTATGGCAAAGACCATAAAGTTACCAGTTAAGTGGAATACATGTGACAAAGAGTTACCATCCTTAATATATAAAAAGCTCTTACAAATTAACAACAACAACAACAACAACAAAATTCTCAACAGTCCTATATAAAATTGGGCAAATATTGCTCAAAGAAAAGGAAACACAGGGGCACTGGGTGGCTCAGATGGTTAAGCATCCGACTCTTGGTTTTGGCTCAGGTCGTGACCTCAGGGTTGTGAAACAGAGTCCCATGTGGGGCTCCATGCTCAGCACAGTCTGCTTGAGATCCTCTCTCTCCCTCCCCTTCTGCTCCTCCCCCGCTCACACGTGCACTCACTCTCTCCCTCTCAAATAAATAAAATCTTTAAAAAAGAAAACACAAACGACACTTCAACCTCAATCTCAAGCGTAATAAGAGAAAATGACAGCATTTTTTTTCAACTTTCAGATGAGTGAAGACATAAATATCTTCTGTTCCACTATGCTGGCCGAGGTGTGGGAGACGGCCATTCTCACGCCCTCCTGGACGCAGCAACCCCTGGCAGAGGCCATGTGGCAAACTGGGTGCTTGAGAGGGCACTCCGTCTTCCCTTTCATCACTCACTGGTCAAGAACGTTCTCCACCCCATATCCCTGTCCCAGCTCACGATTAAAATGCAGAAGCCCTTCAATGCCCCCAGTCTCCTTTCGGGAATTTGTCCTACATTGTACGATCACATGTGTGCATAAAGACATATAAACGAACTCATTGCAGCTTTGTCTGTATGTGCAAAGTACCTACACCAAGAGGATCCTGGTTAAGTAAATTATGGTACATTCCGCTCAGAGGGATATTATGCAGCTGTTAAAAAAAAAAAAATGACGGGGACGCCTGGGTGGCTCAGTTGGTTAAGCGGCTGCCTTTGGCTCGGGTCATGATCCCAGCGTCCTGGGATCGAGTCCCACATCAGGCTCCTTGCTCAGCGGGGAGCCTGCTTCTCCCTCTGCCTCTGCCTGCCACTCTGTCTGCCTGTGCTCGCTCTCTTGCTCTCTCTCTCTCTCTGGCAAATAAATAAATAAAATCTTAAAAAAAAAAAGTTGTATTCAGGTTTTAGCTACTCTTTAAAAAAAAAAAGACGCAGATCTTTATGTCTGTTCTCCTAGGACAAAGTATATGCTAAAAGCAAAACTGTAACTGTAAAGGACGTTACTATTGGTATAAAAACAGAAACAGACACGTGTGCTTATCTCTGCATCAACCACCCGTGGAAGGGTATGAAAGAACCTGGTTCTTCTGGGGAGGCTCACTGGGTAAGGAGAGGAAAAGAGACTCACTTTTAATGCCTTTTGAGATCTTTACCCACATGCATATATTACCTATATGGGTTAATAATGAAAAATAAGATGGTGAGGGGTGCCTGGGTGGCTCAGTAGCTAAGCATTCAGCTCTTGATCTCAGCTCAGGTCATGATCTCAGGGTCATGGGTTCAAAGCCTGTGTGGAGTCCACGTAAAAAATAAAATTAAAATAATAAAATTAAATTAAAAGGTGGAACTTGGATACAAATCTAATATAAATGATATGTCTAAGGAGGGAGGACGAAACATGAAATTGTGAGCTCCTTGGGGGAAGGCTGATTCTTTGCTGTCATCCAGCACCGGACAGGTGCTCCCAAACAGTTATCATGCAAATGACTGGCGTCCCTAAAAATATGCTTCTGTTTTCTCTTTTAGTCCCCAAGCTAATTCTACCAACTGACTGCCCTCAAGATTTTAGGAAGGGCCCTTGCTAGTGGCCTCCCCCAGCCAGGGAGAGCAAGACATACATACCGCACAGGTACGAAGATGGAAGGCGGAGTGTCCTTCCTGGCATCCTTGCAGAAAGCCATGCGGCTGGGAAAGTGGAGCCCGATGTGGTAATGGACCTGAATGAGCAGGGCCAGGAGCAGCTGGGGGTAGATACGCCTCACACGGCCCACGCAGCTGTTGACCGACAGGAGCTCACACAGGCCGCTGGCTGCCTGGGGGGAGAGGGGAGGCTGGCTGGAGGCTCCTGGCAGGGGCCTGGGCTGCTTCTCTAGCAGCTTGGACCTGGATCTTTGTTCTTCTCTCACTCCAAGTGGTAAAGCCCAAATCTCTCCACCCACCCCGCCCCCACACACACTCCAACTCCTGGCTCTCTGGGTGAGCCCTAGACCAGCACAGCGGCCTGCCTCTTTGGTGGCAACACAACCGTGGAAGAACTGGGTGGAGGGCTCCTCTCTCACCATGAGTGAGGTGCACTCTTGATCCCGTTGTGCAGGCGAGGAGACACCTCAGAGGGGTGAAGGCACTTACCCGTGGTTGCCCAGCCCTTGGGACAGAGCTGGGACTAGAGCCCAGGCTTTCAGACACCAGCTGCACATGCCCTCCCTCTTCCTCATGCATAACATGGGCACAGAGACCATGATGGCGCTTCCGTTGTCCCTTCACTTCAGGCCATTAAACCTGGCTGCCCTCACTGCCTCCCCTGCTGCCCAGCAAACCGAAAGAAACAAATCCCAGCTTGAGTGGGAGCCAGGGAGGCCCAGTCCTCAACTCTGTCACTCCAAGCCCACTGGTCACACCCTGCCTTTTCTATCCATGACTGCCCACACCAGCCACCCGAAGTCCTGGGAACTTGGCTTTATTAGCATTTGGTCCACGACATGGTGCTCACAGTCCAACCTCTCCAACTGCCATTCATCTCTGGTCCTGGCCTGGGCCCACCTCCTGCTCCGCCCACCAAGGCCTCTCTCACTGGCAGGAAGACAATGCAGGGGCAGGGGCGGTGGTGCTGGGGTCACAAATTGCATGGCTCCTTCTGGCCCCACAGTTCCCTGGCCCTCTCTGAGCTTCAGATCCATTCATCCTCTGTCAAGGGGTGGGGGGGTCACCCATCCTCTTCCCTCCAGCCCTACAGGTGTGGTGGAGAGTGAATGAGGGGAGAGGTGAGAGTGCTTTACGAAGAAGTGATCAAGATCTGTGCTCTCAGGCTAGCTGGCCCAAGGGAAGAGAATTTGTCAAGTGACAGAGCCTGTGGCATGATCTCAAGGAGATAAGAGACACAATGAGGGCTGGATGAGAACCACAAGTGGCACTTATTTGTACTTTACAGCCTAGGAAGCCCTTTCCTTTTTTTTTTTTTTTTTAAGATTTTATTTATTTATTTGACAGACAGAGATCACAAGTAGGCAGAAAGGCAGGCAGAGAGAGAGGGGGAAGCAGACTCCCTGCTGAGCAGAGAGCCTGATATGGGACTCGATCCCAGGACCCTGAGATCATGACCCGAGCTAAAGGCAGAGGCTAAACCACTGAGCCACCCAGGCGCCCCTAGGACGCTTTTTCACACACAGTATTTCACTCTTCTGAAAAGGGAAGCTAGACAGGGCAGGACTTATTAGAACCCGTTTTACAGATCAATATACCAAGGCTAGAGCGGCGGGGGGGGGGAGTGACTGACCAAGATTATATAGTGAGGCAGTGGCAGAGCTAAGATAAGCCTCTTGGACTCAAAGCCTTTACGTTTTTCAGTAGACCAAAAATAATGATTGTACCCAAAGAACATGGTCGTGCTGTAGAGAAAAGTCTCTAGTGATGAGCCATAGGGCTCTGCTCTTGGCTCAATCTTGGTCACTGTTTATCAATACCATGAGATAAAAATCTGTCCAGGCTGTATCTGTGCTCAAACTATGCTTGAGCAAAATGCACAGATGAGTGACTCACGAATACAGCAAGACACATTCCTTGAGGGAGGAGAGGATGAAGGACCAAATCAGAGAAGGAATGGAGGCTCATGCCTTATTCGTAGACCTCAACACTGGGGGATAGAAGCAGTGACCCCCAGCGGCAAAGCACAGGATTCAGAGGTAGGAGATCTGGGCTTGACTGCTGGCCCTACCAAGCTCTGTGACCTTAGCTAAGCCCTGGGATGTGACTGAGCCACAGTGTCCCCCTCCCTAAAGGGGTTACCATCCATGCCTCCACCGGCCATGTCTTTATTTGCTTCCCTCCACCAGAATGTCTTGTTCTCTGCTGAATCCCCAGAATTCATGAGTGTGCCTGGTCCATAGTAGGTGCTCAATTAATGTTGTTGAGTAAATAAATCAGTCCAACGAAACTTTTTTTGAGCATCTACTATGCGCCAGATATTTGTCAGACATGGGGGATTTTACGGTGAACAAAAGAGGCTCAGGCACTGAATTCATGCATCTCACAGATTACTCAAAGGACCCCACACATTAGTGTCAAATCAAATCACAACTGGGGTAAACTCCTCCAAGATAAAACATGTGAAGCAAAGTGTAATATGCACAGATTTGATCAGGTCAGGGAGATAAGGGAGGGCTTCCCTGAGGAGGTGATTTTGGAATTGAGAGCTGAGGGATGAGTAGAAGTTAGGTTAGCAGAGAGCAGTTCAGGAGAGGGAACAGCATGTGCAAAGGCCCTGTGACAGAGATAGCATGGTGTGTAAGAATTTCTGACAAAGAACAAGGCTGGAACCATGCAAGTAAGAGGGACCATGGCGTGTGGTAAGGCCCAAGAGGGGTGCAGGGCCTTGCAACGTCAGTAGAAATATTGTGTTATTCTCAAGGACAATGGGAAGCCACTGATGGGATTGAGAAGAGCAGAGGTGCATTCTCAAAGATTTTTTGGCTGTGGTACAGATTGGAAGGGCTGAAGTGGAAGTAGCGAGATGAGCAGGGGTACTGTCCAGAGGGCTAGGGCCAGGGTGACAATGACAGGCAGAGAGAAATCTGTCTCTCTACCCAGTCACCTCCCTGCAGTCAGAGCTGCCTTTCCCTCTGTGTTCTCAGGGATGAGCTCGGTGCCCTGCAGCAAGCATGTAAACACGTTACGTCACTAAATGAATGAATGAGTTACCTCATTTTATCTTCACCACCACCACATGAAGCAGATTCCCTCATCAGCATCCCATTTACAGATGCAGGGGCTGAGCCTCAAACGGAGAAGTGACTTGCTTGGGTCACAGAGTAGTACGGGAATCCAAGCCAGCTTTTAGACCCGGATCTGCAAGTCCCCTCTCCCCGGCTGCTGCCCTCCCTGTAAGCAGCAGCAAGCCATCCAGGGGGTCACAAATAGCAGGCTGGAGACAGACCTACCTGAGCCATACAACTAGCTCCTAGCAGAGCAGGGTGTGCTGAGCTCGGCAGGAGGGTGGCAGCAGGGAGCGCAGGATGGGGGCAGTCATGGGGTTGGTGAGGCAGGGGCTCACCGCAAGGGGCACGATGGAGGTCCGGCCCTTCTTGGTGAAGGGCTTCTCCTTCAGGCTGGTCAGGAGCAGGTCCAGGAGGTCTCGGACATCACAGCTGGGCTTGCGCAGTATCAGCTGCCTCCACATCTCTGCACCATTGCTGGGGGGTCGGTGGGTGGAGATGGTTAGTGAGGACCAGGGCGCTGGGCCCACCCAGCCTCCCAGTGGTTTGGGGATGGAGAAGGGAAGATGCCATCAAAATGGTATCCATGGGTGTCCCAGTGAGGAATGGTTCAGAAAACACTCTCTAAGAGGCAGGGGGCTCACAATTTTCAAAACCCTACTTCCATGTATTGTACCAAGTGCTTTATACTCAATTTATTTGGCAAACATGGAGCATCTGCTGTATCCCAGGAACTAGGCAAATCCCTGGGCGTATAGATGTGAACAAGGTATTCAAGACACTCAAATTCACTGAATTCTGAAAGGACACTCAAGCTGGGTTGTTATTCCCACTTTACAGATGCAGAGTTGAGGCTCAGAGAGGTGACATCATTAGTCTGAGATATCACAGCTAATGAGAGGCAGCGTCAGGAAATGACCAGGTCTGGAACCTTCAAAGCTAGTAGTCAGTCATTCCTATATGCCAGGGGGCCCCCTTTGGGCCTGGACCTTGCAGTTGTCACATAATATCAAGGAGTGCCTGCACCTGTCTCCTTACAAGGCAGTATTCCAGGCAGAGGAAAGCCTCTGGACCCGCCAGCACCAGACTGTGGGCATTCCTATCAATTGTGGGGAGCCAAAAGCATGGATAGGCCAGTGGTTCACGAAAGGTTAACGGAACCCCTTTCCCCTCTGCATGGGCATTTGAGCCTTCCATTAACTTTCCAGCTCTGTTCCCCTGGAAACCTGATAAAGATAGTATGTCAACTATGTTGCTAGGCAACATTGCTTATGGTGAAAATGACCCAGTTGGTAAATTGCATCTGGGCTGGGAGGGACTATAAATGAACTATAAGAACCGAAGAGGACGCTGTTGTATTGAACCTCCCAGGGAGCAGTGACTCTTGGGACTGCGCTTGTCCCCGTGGGGACCCCCAAAGCGAAGTCTCTAGATCTTTTGTAAAAGAGCAATTCTAGGGGCATCTGGGTCACTCTGTGGGTTAAAGCCTCTGCCTTCAGCTCAGGTCATGCATGATCTCAGGGTCCTGGGATCAAGCCCCGCATAGGACTCTCTGCTCAGCGGGGAGCCTGTTTCCCCGGCTCTCTCTGCCTGCCTCTCTGCCTGCTTGTTATCTCTCTCTCTGTCAAATAAATAAAATCTTGGGAAAAAAAAAAAAAAAAGGAGAGAGAGCAATTCTTAGGGGCCATTTCAGCCAGGGCAGCTCCTCTACTTTTCACTGGGAGGCCCAAGAGTCCAGCTCTCAAGCCCAGAGGGAAGACTAGGGTGAGGCACGTGAGGGATCCAGGGCACAAGATGGAAGGAGGCCGTCTCTCGGGCTCTCGCAAGCGCCAGCGTGGCACCTGAGAGCCCAGCCTCCTTCCGTCTTGTACCGGCTCTGGCTGGCTGGCCCACTGCACGGGCTGCCGCAAGGACTTCAGGGAGCAGGAGCCCCTGCCACTGCTCTATCCTCCATCCTGAGTGACTCTAATATCAAGTGTGGCCCTGCCAGTCTTGAGTCTGAAGAGTTGGTGATTCCAAGAAACCCTCTGGGGGCTAGTGTGGGCAGAAAGGGTGAAATTCTTCCAGGTGGGAGCACGGGGACATGACACCCTGGCTCTCACCTTCCCAGCCAGTCTCCCTGGCCTCTATGAATGACACAAGCTGTCCCCACTAGAAGCACAGCTCATTACACACCTTGGCGCAATTCTGCGTGAGCTCCCATACAACTATCTTAAGGTGTGGCCACAATCTGGCTGCCCTGTTCTATTCATTCAAAGGTGTGGGAGTGTTTCCTGGGCTGGGAGGCTGGAGCAGTCAGAGGTCTCTCTGGCCACAGTCCCCTCTGCCTGTCAGACCACAAGATCCCCGAAGGCTGAGAACAGGAAGCTTGGTCCTGCAGAGTCCAGCCCTGGGCAGGCCCTCAGCTCAGCTGGCTACGTTGCTTGTCACAACCAGCCATCTGGAGTGGGAATCATGCAGGGACTATTTCCCTCTTTTGTCTCTGGGGGGAAATGAAGCCCAGAGAGGGCAAGTGAACCACCCAAGACCACACAGTAGCCAGAGGCAGAGTCAGGGCCAACACTCAGAACTTTCTAGGGCCTCCTTAGAGATCTGGGCTCAGAGTTGATCAAATCTGAGTTTAGGTCCTCATCCTGTTGCTTGCTCCCTGGGTGCCGAGGACAAGGAACTTCACCTCAGTCTCCCCATCTGCAGAGTGGGGTTGTTACTAAGGATAAAGGGATTAATGCTCCACTCGGACTCCCGGCAGGGCTTTGGAAGTGCTTAATGGCTGTCATAAGCATCCCAGATCATACGGAAAAGGGGCCAGCTGGGAGGGCCAGGGCCTGCTCTGGGTGGGAGGACAGGTTCCCAGCCCAGGGTGGGGGCTGCTCCAACCCTCGGAGGTGTGATGGCGGGAGCCCCTCCGTGGGTACCTGTCCAGCGGGAGGGGGCACGTGAGCAGGGCCACAACCACCTCGGTCATGAAGGAGTTGGCCAGGAGGGAGACAGGGAGCAGGGCCACCTCTCGGGCCCGTGGTTCCTGGATGTAGTTCAGCTGTGCGTAGATGCCTTGCATGATTTCTGGGATCTGGGGCACAGCCAGAGCAGCCGTGAGCAGCCAGAAGGCCAGTTGGAGAAGCCAAGGCAGGCGTGGGGAGAGTAGGGAGAGGGGAGGAGGAAAGAAGTGGGGGTGACAGGACAGAGGAGCAGGGGAGAGGAGAGAGAGAGAAGGCAACAGGAGAGAGATGGGGAATGGGGGGGGGGGGGACAGTGCACCTGCTCCTTCCCTGGGAGACAGCCAGCTGTCCTCACTGCCTTCCCCACTGCCCCCAGATCATTAAGTGAGTTCTTTCTTACCCAAAAGTAGGAGGCACCTAGAACTCAGCCACTACCACCCCTACCCTGGCTCCAGTGCTTAGGGGTTCCCACACTCCCCACCCTGCCACTGCCAGATGTCGGGTCCCAAAGGATGAGCAGGCCCTATAGGGTTTCCCAGCTAGGCCCCTACCTGCAGGGAGCCTTACCACCTCCAGCACCCTGTGGCGGTACCATTCCAGCACTGAGCTGAGCGTGACCTCCGAGGCTAGCTGCATCATCTCCCCAGAGTCCTTCCCCTGGGCCTCTGAGCTGCCTTTCAAGCCTTCTAGGGCTGCTAGCAACAGGTCCTTAACCTGCTGGGGTCCCAGGAAGTCTCCAAACTCCTGAAACAGAGGCACAGAGATACAGACCCCACGGACAGTGGCCAACCCTTCGGGGAGGAGCTCAAAGAGAGGGGAGACATGGCCCCTGCCCCCAGAATGAGCTAACATCCCTCTGGCACGGCCCTGAACCGAGGAGGAGGGGGCACTCAGGGTGGGTCCATGTGGTTGGGGAAGGCTTCCTTAAAGGGGACTTGAGCCTGGAGAGATGGAAACATGGGGAGAAGACACTGGGGTGGGTTGCCACTGCCCCTCCCCCATTCCCAGGAAGGCCCAGAGCTGGTGGGCAGCGGGCGGTCACCGCGATCACACGCAGAATATTCTGGCATGGGCTGACAGGGTTGTAGGGCCCCAGGAATCGCTTGTTGCTCTCATATAGCTCCTCCTTATTGGTTTCTTCCTTATCTCTGGATCCTGCAAGAAGAAAGCCTCAGTGAGGCCCAACCATCCTATTCTTTTTTCTGAAACTTTCTGCTAAACATAGATGTAGGAAGTACACGAATCAGAGATAAGCAGTGAGGTACATTTTTCCGGAACCAGCACCCAGGCCCAGTACCCAGGTAACCAGCACTCGGGTTGAGAAACACTACATCATCCGCACCCCAGAGGGCCCCTCTTGGTGCTCCTTCCAGTCCCCTGCCCCCTCCCCCACCCAGGGGACCCCACTATTCTGACTCCTAAAGCCACAGGTTAGATTTCTTGCTGTTGGACCTGTGTGCCTGGCTTTCCCTCAGCGTCATGGGGGTGACAGTCATCCCCGCGGTCCCAAGTAGCGTGAGCTCATTGGTCATGATGTTGCATCATTTCCCATGGTGTGAATACACTGCTGCCTATTTCTCTCTTCTGCTTCTGATGGACACCGGGGTCACGTCCAGCTATTGGTGCTGCTTGGAACATTCTGGTAGGCCTAGCCCATGCCTTTCAGTGAATGGAGGGACACATTTGTTGGTATGGAGGCAGAAGTGTGTTTGCTGGGTGCCAGGGTAGGCATGGGTTCAGCCTCAGGGGATGCTGCCAAATGATCTTCCAGTCGAGCCGAATATGCACCCCCTGCCCCCAGCAGCGCACGAGCACTCCAGGGGTCCCCCCGTCCCACCAGTGAGCTGTCATGTGGATTTCTGCTGGTCTGGTGGGTGTGTGGTGATCCCTCTTTAAATTGTGGTCCTCCTCGGGGCGCCTGGGTAGCTCAGTGGGTTAAGCCTCTGCCTTCAACTCAGGTCATGATCTCAGGGTCCTGGGATCAAGTCCCGCATCGGGCTCTCTGGCTCGGCAGGGGGCCTGCTTCCTCCTCTCGCTCTCTCTCTGCCTGCCTCTCTGCCTACTTGTGATCTCTCTGTCAAATAAATAAGTAAAATCTTTAAAAAAAAAAAAGAAAAAGAAAGAAACGAAGTGTGAGACCTGGAATCAGAGACACCCAAGTTCAAAGCCTAGCTTTGCTGCTCCCTACACTGAAGGGGCCCAGACAAAGCACGTCACCCTTGAAAGTGTGTATGTCTGGGGGTCCCCAGACAAAATACAGGATAGCTAGTTAACTGCGATTTCAGATGGCCAGGCCACTCGGCCTCTGGAGCCAGAGAAGTTTAAATAACATGCCAAAGGCCCGTGGGCGGGGTTGGGACCATGGAGAAAGGATGGAGGCAGTTAGCCACTGAGACTGCACAGCTCTAGGCACAGTGCCAGCCCGGTACCTGGGTCAGCCCATTTCACGTCCCCAGCTCCCTAATGCGAGGTCTACAGGTTGCAGCCACTCCAGACCCTAATGTGGGACTTGGTCTTTGTTGTTCACTCAGTAAACATTCACTGAACACCCACCATGTGCCCAGGCCGAGGGTTAGACCATGGGAATGGAGTGGAGATGAAGACACAGCCTTCCCTGCTCTTGGCACATCATAAATGTGACAATGAGAGTCACAGATTATACTTGAGAGGAGAAGGAGGGGCTCCAATGGAAGGATGGCTTAAATCAAAATAGATTTGTTTGTAGCCCCTGTCCTCTGGGTCTGTGGGGACTGAGGCATCGCGCCAGCCCATTGGACCCCGTGCTGGGTTCCTCCATCTTCTACCTGTGCCCTTGCTGCCAGGGCTCCAGTACATTCCCAGGCTGAGCATCTGCTCAGAAGCTTGCTGCAGACGCGCTGCAAAGGGCTTACGTTTTTGGAGCTCCAAGATGGTATAGAGGATGATGATGCCGTCCAGGGCCTCCCGGCCGATCTCCTCATCAGGATCCCCGATGCGAAGGATGAGTCTCCCCAGCAGAAGCCCCAGCGCCGGAAACCCCGAGGACATCTGTTTGCATCATAACTTCAAGGACTGAGTCATATAGGTTCAATAGCACTATACAGTGATTAATGAACAGAGCCGGATGGTCTGGCCCTGATAGGAGAGCCCTCTGAAGATGACAAGGGCCACCTGGGAAGCTTGGGACAGAGGCACCGGATCCCTTAGAGCCAAGAAGTTTCTCCCTAAGAGTGTCCTCCCCTCCTAGGGGCCACTCACAAAGAAAGGCAGGGTCAGAAGCGTGTGGTTCAACACAGAGACATTGCTGTTCACAGCCCGTGCTCGCTCGTGGGCCTTCCCAGAGTTCATCCAGGGCCCCAGGGGCTGTGAGGACAAGGACAAGACTTAGAGCTGCAGGCTGAACACCAGCCTTCTGCTGCCTGGGTGGGCAGGTCGGCCTTCACCAGTCAGCAGGAAGCTTCCAGGAGGGCATAAATGCAACGGTCCACAGCCCCCATCCTCCTCCAGGAGCATAGGGAGACATGGGGTTCAGAAGTTGAGGCTAGGACTGGAAAACCAGAGGGAGGAGGAAGGTCAACAGGGAGAGAGATGGTAGGTGGAGAGTCATGAGGATAGAAGAGAGGGAGGGATGAGAACGGAAAAGGCACACTAAGCGGGCAGCTAGAGCAAGAGCATGGAGGATAGGGAGAGCGTGAAGGGGGCAGGAGTTTGGAATAGGGCCTGTAAGAGGGACCAGGGGGGCAGAACACTAGCACAAGGTGACATCCAGAAGTCCAACCACTCCTTCTGGGCATAGCCTCCCCAGGCTCTGGAGCCTGTTCCCCTTTCCCCTCTGCCCTTGCGCTGCCCCCTGCCCCCACACCTCCAAGATGCTCTTCAGCCCGGCAGGAGTGGGGTCCTCCACAAAGAGGGCGTTGAGCAGTGTCTGCAGAGCATCCAGGGTCTGACGGTAAAGTGTCTGTGGACAGAAGGAGGACCAAGTCACTAGGAGGCTCCTGGAGCAAACCCAGCCTGTAACCTCTGCTATGGGTCAGGGAAGGAGGGGGCATCCAGACCCATGAGAGCTGCTTTCTGGCTCCATCTCAGACACTAACTTGAGGTGTGATATTGAACAAATTACTACCCCCACCATGGGTTACAGTTTCCTTATCAACAAATCAGTGGGGTGCCTGGGTGGCGGAGTCAGTTAAGTGTTGGATCTAGGTTTTGGCTCAGGTCATGATCTCAGGGTCCTGGGATTGACCTCTGTTATCAGGTTCTGTGCTCCGCATGGAGTCTGCTTGGGATCCTCTCCCTTCCTTTGCCCCTCCCAGGCTCCTTCTCTCTCTCTCTCTCGAATAAATAAATAAAATCTTAACAAATAACAACAAATCGGTGATTATTATCCCTGCACTCCTGCCTTAAAGGAGGAGGAAGAGGAGCCCCAGCATTGACTGAGAATCTACCATGGGCCAGGTCAGTGTGGAGATTCACACAACCATATCAATGTGCCCTCAAAGTGTTTTTCTCATTTTGCAAATGGGGATGCACTTATCCAAGCTCACATGACAAACAGGTTTCCAGTGGTGAGGAACAAATGAAAGGATGGGTGGGGAAATGGCACTAGAGTGGTAAGAGCCAGATAAACGGGAGGGCCAGCCTATTATTGTTCTCGGGTGTTTTTAGTTGCTACTCCTAGACCCGAATAGACTTTCTTTTTTTTTTTTTTAGATTTTCTTTATTTACTTGACAAAGAGAGATCACAAGTAGTGAGAGAAGCAGAGAGAGGGAAGCAGGCTCCCTGCTGAGCAGAGAGCTCGATGTAGGGCTCGATCCCAGGACGTTGAGATCATGACCTGAGCCGAAGGCAGAGGCTTAACCCACTGAGCCACCCAGGCAACCCCCAAATAGACTTTCTAAGTTGCCCCTGCAGGGAGTCATGTCTCCCCTGCCCCGGTTCCCCTTCCCTCAGCCACACTCCAGTCCCAGAATTGTCTTAGGAAGGTGCAGGCATTACTCATACACAAGGCTACAGAGTGGGTTTCGGCCACTCTGGGAAGACCCTCTGTCCCCTGCATCCTTTCCTTCTGCCAGCTCATCACATCTGTTTGTCTCCCAGGGTGTCCTAGTCCAGGCTTCCCCAGTCTGTGCACACCAGGGTTACACCACAACCACCAAGCCAGGTCCTGCTTGTCCGCTACCTCCTACTTCCCTCCCATCCACGGACCCATTACTGTGCAGCACTGACCTCTGGTGTCAAGGCCTGGTACTGCAAGAGGGCTTTCTGCTCTCTTGCCAGGCAACCAGGATTCCCCCACCTTGTCTCAGTGTACCACCTACCCCCCAGGACCCAGAGTCTTCATGCTGCCAGTGTGGTCTGGCCCCTACTGCTCTCTAGACTCGTTTCCCAGCCCTCCTGCCTCAACCTCTGGCTCCAGCCACATTGCCCCCTTGTCATCTTTGCAGTCACCCTGTTCTCACAGTCTTCAGGCCACTGCACACAGGCTGTTCCCTCTGCCTGGCATGCCCTTCCTTCTGCCCACCCCTCCACCCCAGCTAACCAGCTCTTCTGTAACCTCTCAGCTGCAGCACCATGACCCTTGACCCCACCTAGGCCAGGATACCCATCCTAAGCTTGCTTGCAACATTTACCATGAATGTGCATTTATTTGTATGATTCTTTGACAGTGTCCATCTCTCCCCTCCCCTCCCTCTACTGTATCCCCCAGCCCCTGGTAGTTTGGAGTGGGCACTGTTTATATTTGCTGAATGAAAGGATGAATGAATGTGCCTCCCTCTGGGCTGAAACTCCTCTCCCTAAACCTCTCCCCCGGACCCTACATCCTACACTACCCACTTCTGGGACCACCTTTCCCAGGCTGGAAGACACTCACAGGAGGCCCTTGACATTCTACCCTCATCCCAGCTAGGCATCACCCCAGCTTAGCCAGTCCTCAGCCCTCTTCCTCCCACTCCCTGCCACCTCCACTGGCCATGCCAACACAGGCTCACATCCCTCTCTTAGGGCAGGACCCACAAGTGGACAGAGCATCCCAAATGAGCAATTCCTTATTCCAAAGATTCACTCATTCACCAAATATTTATCAAGAGCCTGCTCAGGCCAGGAGAGGTGAGGTCATGCAGCTTGAGTAGGAGTGTGAAGATTCACATCTACCTTCTGGAATGCTCTTTCTCTCCCCGCTGGGAGGTCAGAAATGCACCTTTGTCTAAGGACACGGACAGCCCTGAGGACTCACCTGTATGGCCTCAGCCTTGGCCTCGTCTTTCTCCTGCATGGCCTGCACAGAGGGGAGGGAGAACACACTCTTCACGCACGTGCTCACCAGCTCTGCTCTTTCTTGCCAGCCCAGGACCGGCTGCACGTGACTGGCCGAGACAGAAAGCAAGGGGGAGGCGGTGAGGGGGGGTGCCCTGTGGCCGGAAGCAGGAAGCTAAGGATGCAGGGCAGGGAGGAGGGCACCTAGCTGGAGGCTTGGGCATGGACTGAGCAAGATGAGGTGGGGAGGGAAGTGGGTGTGCAGGACGGGGCCTGAGGAGAGGAAAAGGCCCAGGAGTGGGTGGGGCACTGAGGACAGGCCCCAGAGGAGACAGGTGGAGCCCAGGGAAGAAGGGAAAGGGCTGGGGGTTGGGGAGGGGGCTGTGGACACCTCAGCTGGGTCAGGGTCTCCATGGCCTGCCAGCGGACAGTGCTTGAGAGGGAATCCAGTGGCTCCTCCTGGATCTGCCTCTGGACAGGGGACCACAGAGGGGCCAATGAGGGGGCAAGTCCACTGCAGACCACCAGGACTGAGGCCACTGTGCCACACAGGGCACGGGGCTGTGCCAGCCCCTCAGCCTGGACAGAACTCCCCACCTCCCCACCATGCGGGGCCTCCTATGGGGAGAGCCGGCCCATGGCTCAAACCCGGTCCTGGGCTCAGTTCAAGGCCACCAAACACATACCACACCTTAACCAGCTGCACCCCACACACAGGGCCCAGCAAGAACTGCTTCAGCAGCCCCATGGTCAGGAGGTATATGTAAGCCATGGGCTGGCCCAAAGCAAAAAAAAACACCATGAATGGCTCTGGAAGGGGGTCCACTTGAATTCCTTTAAAATTGTCCTAAGGGCACCTGAATGGATCAGTCAAGCGTCTGCCTTCAGCTCAGGTCATGAACTCAGGGTGCTGGGATTGAGCCCCCTGTCGGGTTCTCTGCTTGGTGCTGAGTCTGCTTGCCTCTCCCTCTGTCCCTCCCTCAGCTTGTGCGTGCACTCTCTCTTTCTCTCAAATAAATAAATAAATAAAATCTTTAAAAATAAAATAAAGGGCACCTGGGTGGCTCAGTGGGTTGAACCTCTGCCTTTGTCCCAGGCCCTGATCCCAGAGTCCTGGGATTGAGCCCCCACATCGGGTTCCTTGCTCAGCGGGGAGCCTGCTTCTCCCTCTGCCTCTGCCTACTGCTCCACCCCCCCCCGCCCCCCTCCGCTCATGCTTGTGCACTCTCTCTCTCTCAAATAAATAAAATCTTAAAAATAAATAAAATGGAGCCTGGGTGGCTGAGTGGGTTGGACCTCTGCCTTCAGCTCAGGTCATGATCTCAGGGTCCTGGGATAGAGCCCCACGTCGGGCTCTCTGCTCAGCGGGGAGCCTGCTTCCCCCCAGCCCCCACCGCCTGACTCTATGCCTACTTGTGATCTCTCTCTGTCAAGTAAATAAATAAAATCTTTTTAATAAAATAAAAACGTCCTAATAATTACTTCTCACTTTTGATCTCCCATCTACACACAATAGGGGCTCAATTAATGTTAGTTGAATGAAGTTATCAAAGGCAAGGATTTGCTCTTTAACGGACACAAAGCTAAATATAATTTTGGGGACTTCACTGGCCCAAACCATTCTGGTGGATTACTAGGAAGTGAATGTATTTTGCCAAATAATAAGGAAACTCTTGGAAGTTTCCCACCAGGAGGAATTTCTGGAACAAGAATGTATTAAACAGTGACAACTCTTCACAGGGATTTGGGCTCTACAGTGATCTAACCACTGGGTTACACCCTCCCCAGAAGAGAGCCCACGCACAGGCATGATTACCACAGGAGGAGATGAGGAGATGAGAAGAGCCAGGCTCACAGAAGGAAAAGGGCTTGAGCTCCCTCAGCGGGGTGGAGGGCAGTTAGAGGTGGACCGCAGCTCACATCCAAGTGTCCTGCCCCCAACTCTGTCCTCCTCCCACCTCAAGCCTTGTCTCATCCGTTGGGCAGACCAGGACTCCCACCTCCTCCCCACCCAATGCCACAGGCCCACACGGGGTTCCCACACCATCATCTTCTTCATCATGGTCTTCTTCTCGCCTTCCCCTTCCTGGCATTTCTGGAGGGCGATGACATTCTCCACCTGGGAGGCAGCAGAGGGCAAAACCACAGGGTGAGAGTCACAAGGACTCCTGCCCTCAGGGCTGACCCTCACATCCCCACCATACACGGCCAGCCTGTCCCCAGCTGCCAGCCCCCAGCATAGGCTCCAGAGAAATGAGAAACCACTGCAACACTTGGGATGGGGTTCAGATTTGGGAAGGCTGTGGTGGCAGTGGGGGAGGGGTTGGATAATCCCCAAAGGGCGGCATTTGGTGGAGGACCAGATTTCAGGCCCTGCGCAAAGCACTCCCCCTCTCCGGTCTCCCTCTCTTGGGGGAGAGGAGGCAGGAGCTGAGGGGACAGAAGAGGTGCTGTCACCTCCTGCCGAAATCCCACCATGAGTGATACCTTTCAAGGTCTTTCTAGTACCCACGCTTAAGGGCACATCCTAGTCAGGTCAAGGTGTCCCACCAGCTGAGAGAGGGAATACCTTCACTAATGTCCAATTAATCTATGCATTCTCATCATCTTAGGGCAGAAGCAAAAAACTCATGAAATAGATAAACTAACTTCATCCAGGGAAGAAAGCAAAGCAAGTGAACCCGATGGGCAGTGTGGTGGGTGCAAGAGGCCGCACGTTCTTGGCCATTGCAATCAAGAGAATCAGGGCTCATCTTAGCACTTGCTTAAATCAACAGAAGGCCATGAAGTGATGATGTGCCAATTCCTGGCCTATCCCTTCAGGGAACTGACCGCCTTTTCCTTCTGGAACCCAGCCACCATGCCACAAGGAAGCCGGGATAGATACGGGATGATGACACCATGTGGAAGGCGAGGGTCATCTTGGACATTCCAGCCCCTGCTCCCGGGTAACCTCAGGCTACAGCACAGAGAGCAGAAGAGCCACCTCACTGAGCCCAGACGGTTTCAGAATTGTCACACAATCCAGCAAGCCCATTTAGCTGAAGAAAACAGAAGCACTCATTCTAAAAGGTATGGGCTCTACCGCTGACTGCCGCATTATTCACACCAGTCAAGATACTGAAGCAACCTGAGTGTCCACCGATAGATGAGTGGATAGAGAAGGTGTGTGAGATCTGCACACGCACACACACACACACACACACGGGAATGTAACTCGGCCATAAAAAAGAATGAGATCTTGCCACTTGCAACCACATGGATAGGCCTAGAGGATATAATGCTAAGTGAAATCAGTCAGACAGAGAAAGACAATTTCACTTACATGTGGGACATGAAAAACATGGGACATGAAAAACATGGGACATGAAAAACAAAACAAATGAACAAACAAAACAGATTCATAGATACAGAAAACGTTCTCGTGGTTGCCAGAGAGAACGGGAGGTGGGGTGGGGCTGGGCAAAACAGGAGAAGGGGATTAAAAGGTACAAACGTACCATTATAAAACAATTAGGACACAGGGATGCAATGTACAGCATAGGGAATATAGTTAATAATATTTTAACAGCTTTGTATGGTGATAGGTTATAGCTAGATTTATCCTGGTGATCTCTCGGTCCTCTATTTAAATGTTGAATCACTATGTGGTACACCTGAAACGAACGTTATACTGTATTCACTTATAATATTGTATACACTTCAGTTAAAAATAAATAAAAATTAAAATTTTTCAAAAGTTTCAGGATCAGGAGAAATTGGGCCCCTCAGTCCTTATTCCCCCAGCGGAGTGAACTTTTAGACCACTAAGTTTTGGGGTAGTTTGCTAAATAACAACTGATAACTTAAACTGCCAAAGTGATGATAGAGGGATAGCTAATAGACTGAATGGTCATGGGAGACCTCTCAGAAGATCCGATTTGGGGCTGAGTCCTGAATGACAAGAAAGAGGTAACCATTAAAAAAAAGGGGGAGGGGGTAACCATGTAAAGAACTAGAGGAAATTCTGCCTATTTCCCCGATCTAGAATGTTACTTCACTGTTATATCTCTAGTGCCTGAAACAATGCCTTGCACATAGTAGGGACTCAACAAGACCTGTTGAATAACTGTAGTAATAAACTCTATTTGTTGCAGGCACTGTGCTCAGTGTTGTGCATACATTAACACAGGCCTCCACTCCAACTTTATTATGCCCATTTTGTAGCTGCGAAGAAACTTCCTGGCAGAAAGGACAAGTGCAAAGGCCCTGGGGCAGGAATGAGTATGGCATGTGCGAGAAACTGAGAAAGGCCAGTGTGGCAAGAACAAGGTAGACAACCAAAGGAAAGCCATGGGATGAGGATGGATATTCCTAAAATGCCAGACCTCTTATATTAGGCCTGGCACCCTGTCCCCATGCCCCACCCCAGGGCACTCCAGGGACTGGAGTTTGCCTCTGAAGCAGCCTGAGGGCAGAACCTCCCTCCTGCATGGCCTGGCCTGGGTGGATCCCACCTCTGGGCTCCATCCACCAGCCAGTCTCCCTGACTATGGGTGTGTTCACACTCACATCCACCAGCCTGTCCAGTCTGCCCCCACTGGCCTTCACCAAGTCCTATGGGTGCTGACTTTCTCTGGCCTCCTGACCAAGACCTGGGCTGGGACTGTGTCCTGAAAAGGGGCATTTCTAACCTTTCTTCCCCTTTTAGACACCCTCTCACAATTGATTCGGTTGCTTAAAAACCCTTTGTTGAGCACCTATAATGTTCCAGGCACCATTCTAGACGCTGGGAATAGAGCTGGGAGTAAGACAGACCAAAATTCCTGATTCAGGGGGAGCCTGGGTGGCTTAGTTGGTTAAGCGTCTACCTTTGGCTCAGGTCAGGATCTCGGGGTCCTGGGATCAAGGCCACCTCAGGCTCCCTGCTCAGAGGGGAGTCTGTTTCTCCCTCTCCTCTGCCTGCTCCTCTCCCCCCACTCATGTGTGTTCCCCTCTCTCTAAAAAAAATCCTTGATTTATGGAGGATACATTCCAGTGTGAGAGGCTAACAAAAACCAAGGTGAACTAGAAAAGCACAGTGTATACCAGATGGTGACGAATCCCACGGAGAAAAGAAGAGCCGGGCAGAGAAATAGGAACCACTGGGGCTGCAGAGTAGAGGAGGAGGAGGGGGACGGGGTACCCCCGGGAAGTCCACTGGGGCTTGGACAGGAAGCCTACCAGAGCCATCTTGTTGTCATCATCTCTCTTCCCTGGCACCTTCACCAGGCATGAGGTCACTTCATCGAAGATTCCTGAATGTCACAATTTCAATGAGGAGACAAGAGGGAATGTAAAGATCTGGCGCCACAGCCCTGTCTCCCCTCCCCCCCCCAGCCCCCACCAATCCTTATGCCCCTAGTTGCCAGACTGAGCTACCTTCCTCAAAAGCCTTCAGTGGTCCCTCATTCCACTGAGCATAAAGCCACCATTCTTGTCAGCGCCCTCAAGTCCCTGCCTGATCTGGGTCCTCTGCCCACCTCCCCAGCCTGTCTCCTGCTGCTCTCCTCTCGCTCGCCAGGCTCTGGCCTCAGCCCTCCTTCCAGGCCAGGACAACCTTCTCCCTCAGGGCCTTTGCATGGGTGGTCTCCTCTACCTGGGGGCCTCCACTATCACACCCCATTGCCCAGCTAGGGCTCCCCTCCTTCAAATTTCTGCCTGTCTGCCACTGCTCGGCAAGGCTTCCCTGACCTTCAGGGTGAAAGAGCTGTTCCCACAACATATAATTAAACTCTGATTTGTAATAGTAGATATCTGTTTTGTCAGCCCTAGATTTCCTCATCTTTCTTTCTGGTGAAAGAGGCCCTTCTTCTCTGTGGGCTACCCTCTCCCTGGATCTAGAGAAGCTGGATTATGCAAGCACATCCATCACCCCCTCTTCAGGTAGGGGTGGACCTGGAACCTAGGCTTGACCAATAAAAGCATCCCATGCCCCCCCACACACTGAACAGGGCTGATAGAGCCCCTTATTAAAGAGACCGAGGGGAACCCAAAAGAAAATAGGTCTCTTTCCTTCTGAGGGCCTATGAGTGCCTAGAACTTGTTTCAGGGCCATCTCGGTCACCGGGGCTTCAGGAAGATGGAGCCAATAGGGAGAAGCAGAGACACCAATAATCATGAACATGGCTTGCTTCAAGATCTCGTCTCCTAGGTTCCCTTTTCCACTAAAAGGTACAAGCCTCCTCGGAGAAGTGGCTGAGTCTGGGATTTGGGCAAGAAGGTTCAGAATGAGCCCGAAACATCTGGTAGCAGAAAACAAGAGAACTCCAAGAATGATGGAGACATGTCAACGGGACGTGAAAGCTCGCTTAAAGGGGATCCCACTGGCCAAACTGGGGACGATTTGAGGATCACGATAAACATCAGTAGCGACAAATTATAGTTCGCTGAATGACCTAAGGAATCATGAGTCTCTACTAATATGAACAAGTACACAAATAGCTGTAAGTTTGATGGGAAATGGGATGTTTACATAGTTTCCACGTACCTCTCCACACAACATCTATTACAAACAGAGGGTAGTGCCACTAGCATCTACTGGGGACAGTCCGGGCACCCATCTTACAAAGCACAGACCAGCCCCTCCACACCCACATCCATGCAGCAAAGAATTAATCTGACACAAAACAGCAGGAACACCAAGGTTGAGAAAGCCTAGCCCCAGGAGACCCAGTATTGAATGTGAAAGGTCACACGGGACCCTTCTGGGCTGCTGGGAAAGATCTCTGTCCTGTTCTCTGCGGAGGTTACCAGCTTGCATACATATGTAAATATTCATGGAGCTGTATTTGAGATTCTTAGTACACTTTACATATTCTACTGATACAGGGTCAGTTTCCTGAAAACATTTGGTCTTTAAAATGCAAATGGCAAGGGATGCCTGGGT